>WAAE01014300.1:98708-232950 GCA_013400495.1 Nicator chloris | reverse complement strand
GAAGAGAAGAGAAGAGAAGAGAAGAGAAGAGAAGAGAGAGAGGAGAGGAGAGAAGGGAAAAAGAGAAAAAGCTGTTACATCCTGTTCTTTTCTTAGAATGCCATTAAAATTGTGATATTGTGGATGAACTTTAAAATAGTGAATCTACAGTATTCTTATAATACCATAATGAAATGTACTGTTTTCTGGCTGATAGGGAGTCAGAGTAAAGAGTTTTCATTTTTAATTTTCTCTTTTCTGGCTTCTCGGGTGTACTAAAGTCTGACAGGAAGATTTTTCTGGAGTCTCTGTAGCTTTGTGCTTTGGTTTTGGACACTTGGCTGGAAAGACTCTATTTTGACACACTGTATAGGATCCAAGGATCGGTGTTTTGTCTGTAGTGTGAAAAAATGAGGTAATAAGAGGTACTTAAATACATCAGTGTCCCTGAAGAGGGTAGTAGGTAAAAATACAGGTAGTGTACCTAGGTGTATCATTTGTGCACAAGGATGTGCAAGGCAGGCTTTTCATCTAGTAGGTACTCTTGGGTTTGAAGATTAGTTGAGCAAAGTATAAACTCAGATAGCTGCTGCATCATGCGACTCTGCGATATGTTGAGTATGTTTGAAGTATCTTCAAATATATTTTCAGCTTCAGCAGCTTATTCTGCAGGCATAAAGTCTTTACTTAATTTGTAAATTACTGTCTTCATTTATAAATTACTATACTGTATGCATTTATTTTAATCAATCACTGCAGTTGTGAATGCCAGTCTGATTTCTGAATCAGCACTCAAAGATAAATGATAGATGGTTTATTAAGCTCTCTCAGCTAGGGTTCATGATGCTTAATTTTCTTAAGTGATAATATTTCATGCCATAATACTGATCTTTTTTTATTCTTCTTTCTGCTCTGTGGAGTTTAACCTAATTACATGTATGGTCTCTTTAACAGTTGCAGTATGGAGCCTTTGCTGAACTTTCATAAATCACCATTTTAACTTTTTCAGAAGAAACCCTTCAAAAGGTCACCTGTCATCAAAGATATTCTAGCTAAAAGTTGTAACACTTAACCCTGTCTCTAAGCTCTCTTAACTCAATTACGCCAGTGCATCACTCATCTCTCTCAGGGTTTGCAATAAAAGGTGTATTGGTCTAGGGCCATTTTTTGGATCCCTGGCAGCAAGACACCATACATGTACTTACCTCATTCACAGCTGGATGGTTTCATTGTAACCCCTCGTGTCTCCCTCCAACATTTCGACATCATAAAAGCATAAAGTCACTGAATGCTGAGATTTGATGTAATTTATTCTGAAGATTGTGGGTTTTAAGTCTTACATATGCAGTTTAATAACAGCATTCTTGTCATCAGGCAAACTTTCCTCTCTCTATTAATATTTACAGCTGCATTTTGTACACACAGAAATATATATACACCCAAATTAAGCTGAAGATGATTTTCAGAGGCATTAGAGGAAAAGAAAGAGAAGGGAAGAGGCAGAAAACAAGATAACTGAAGACTAATCATACCAAAACCAGGCATGCTTTTGCTGTGGTTTTTTCCATTCCTGTTATATTTTTGTTTGGATTGACTCCAGAGAAGCCCTGTTCCTTGTCGCTCTTCTTGTTGTGTACGTGCTCATGCATAAATTTAGGTCAAGTATAAAACCTCTTTTCTGCATTCCTAGTAAGAATGTGTAATGTCCTTATCAACACATAACAAGAAATCTGAACTAATTTACCTCATGAACCTGGATTCTTTTCTTTTTTTCTGCCATTGCTTAGTTGTTAATGTATTTGGTTCAGTAAATTAGAGCTGTTTGAAATTTCTACTAATCCTTTTCCGTTGAGGGTTTCCCCGTGTGAAGTGACACTGAATAAAACAAAAACCACATGCATCCACAGGTTTCTGAGATTTTCTGGATCAAATCTAATTTAAGGAGCACAACATTTTAAAATGAGGTCTTGTGTTTTCTTCTTCTTTTCTTTTTTTTTTTTCTTGTTTTGGTTTGGTTTTTTTGTTTTGGGGTTTTTTGTTTGTTTGTTTTGGTTTGGGATTTTTGTTTTAATTACAGTACCAAAAGCAGCAATGAATAAACAGTGTTTACTGAAAATACGCTTTGCTTGTACTTGGTCATTAAAGCATACAAGGGCTGAGGGGTTATTTTGCAACGAAAGAATGGACCAATATATGAGGATAAAAGTAGAAGAAAGGTTTAACACACAGCACAAAGATGTTTTTGAATGAATCAGTCTTTGCTATTTAATTTACATTTTGAGGGCTCATTAGGATGATGAATGACACTGCTGGAGAATAAAACATACTTCCTGAACAAAAGAAAATCTCTGTAGCCTAATAACATTTTATGCCAGCACTTACATTTGTCAGAAGTGGATGCTATTTATCCCTATGATTATTTAAAAATCATTTTTATTGTCCTTTGTGCTGTGTCCTCTTCTGGGAATTTTAATTCAGAGTTTGACACCTACTTATTAACTTCCATGAAGTATGGAGTACAAAGGCTTATACTATATAAATGATTCTAACCAGCCATGTTTATATTGCCTGGAGCTGTATACAAATTAGTTGAGTTTGGATTCATTTCTATTAGAAATGGAAAAAAAAATTGAGTTGTATAACCTTTGCCACCTTAGCAAAGTAAATGTGAGGTGAGCATGGCTGACCTAGCATTACCAGGATATGGCAGTGAGTCAAAAGAGCAAAGAGAAGAAATTCACAGCATTATTGCCATGAATTAGAAATCTCTATGAGTTGAGAACACTCTATTTCGTGTCTTCTCCTCCCTCCTCTGGAAGGATGAGGGTGAAACAGGAATGCTGATGTTTGAAACTTCAAGCCCATCCGCTCCTTAATCAGTAAATAATTACTTGCTGTCTTGTCTTCCTCCGTGCTTATACATGCCTATACTCTGGAGTCAAAGGTATGCAAATACCAGAAAAGAGACTATCTCTGGAAAAATGTCAAAATATTTTGGTAAATTACACACTATTTTAATAATTGTGTTTTTATGGTTTGTCTCAGAAGACGCACTGCTTTTGTATCATATATTAGATTTTAGACCCCTGTTGGGCATAAACTGTCCTTTCACCTACATTCCCTCTTCCACTCTCCCTGTTGTTCATCTGCTCAGCAGCAGTGATACCCAACCTTAAGAGTGAAACAAGGCAAAGATTTTGTTTGCCTTGCTGGGAGGGTGCACTTGTTACTCGCTTAACTTTTTGTGAGAGCATGTAGAACAAGGTGACATACAGATGACATACATTTGTTTGGTCATTGTGATAAGACTTGGGAATGTTAGATGTTGTTTTCCTTCCCCTTTCCAAAGCCATCCTCAGTGCCTTTGAAGAAGTCCAGCTGACACTAAAGCAGGTATCAGTGTGCAAGAAAAAGTATTTTCTTACATCTAATTCTATGGCATTTCATATGAATTTTTGAGGTGGTGCTAATCATCTGGAGCATGAGATCCCAAATTTAGCTAATACTTTTATTTCTGAAGAATTTACTCATCAGCCACCGGTGTATTATATAGATTTTAGCTGTTTCATGTTTTGTGGGCACATAAATTATGAGAACATTTTGTAACACCATGTGCAGGCTTTACATGACTGTGTGCAGGTAATGGGTGAGCAGACAGAAACATGTGGCTACTTTTTGTCCCCAAATTTGGCAGAAGTATTTCTGAGCATCAGTGACAGATTGCTGTTTGGAGAGCTCCCATGGAGTTCTTGCAAACCTCCTGCCCTTGGCTGGGCCCAGCTGCTGTGAGTGAAAGCCCTGGGAACACTGCTCCAGGATGTACTGTGCCCTGACTCCCAACTTGTGAAGGACGGAGCCTGAGAAAGCTTGATGTCTGCAGGCTTGATTTTGAAAAGCTTAGATCTTGTGGGCAGGCCTTGTGTTTGTTTTCAGAAAGCCCACTGTAGATTTTTAAGAGTGTGTGTGTGTGTGTGTGTGTGTGTGTGTTAGTTTGTTTAGGATTTCCCTTGTTCCTCTTGGTACCGTAACTTTCAGGGGGAGTTGCATTCTGCCTACCTAAAATGCTTCCAACACTTTATGCTGCACAACGTACTCTTTGTTATCCTTCCTAAAAATAGACAGTGTTGCCCATAGAGAACTGTAGCTCTATTCTTGTATTTAAAGTTATATATACCAATACATATCTAGATTGTGAAGTGCTATACAAGCTTTCATGGTAATGTGCATGCATGCAAAACGCAGTTTATTGCAGACTATTCTCAGTCGAGACACCTGTTTAACATTTTTGTTGGTGACATGGGCAGTGGGATTGAGTGTACCCTCAGCAAGTTTGCTGACAACACCAAGCTGTGTGCTGGCAGCAGTGTGCTGGAGGGAAGGGATGCCATCCCAAAGGACCTTGACAGACTTGAGAGCTGGGCCTGTGCAAACTTGGCTCAGGGCAATCTCAAGCACAACTACAGGTGGAGAGATGAATGGTTTGACAGAAGTCCTGAGGAGAAGGACTTGCGGGTGTTGGTTGGCAAGAAGTTCAGTGTGACCCGGCAATGTGTGCTTGTAGCCCAGAAATCCAATTGTATCCTGGCCTGCATCCAAAGCAGCGTGGGCAGCAGGGCACGGGAGGGGATTCTGCCCCTCTACTTCGTCCTGGTGAGACCCCACCTGGAACCCTGCATCCAGCCCTGGGGTCCCCAGCACAGGAAGCACACAGGCCCGTTGGAGCAAGTCCAGAGGAGGACCACATTGATCAGAGGGCTGGTTGTGAGTCTGTGATTTAATCTTTTCCTTCTGATCAAATAGGAGCATGTACCACTATCAAAAGTCGCATATTTTGTGCTGGTAGCTTGGTTGAGCTCTGAACCCTAATGAGGCACAATGGTTGACTTTGGGTAGATTCACACAGCGGTCTCTGCCATGGTTAGTCCTTGTACAGGCTGAGAGGTCTGATGCACAGGCGGGCACAGATGAAGAGCTGCTGTCTCTGCTATAGAGATCCATCAACTATTTATGCAAATTGCCAAAATCAGTGCTAGTTTATTTTAATATGCTAGACAGTAACCTGTAGCAATTCAGCAGCTGCTATGCAAGCAGGAACCTCAGAGAGAGTAGCGGTACAGAGAGATAAGAATGGAAATGTAAGCTTGGCTTCCGTCTCATTTTTGCTGGTTTTTTCTTCTTTAGCTCAGAGGTTATTCTGAGTAGCGATATCACACCTTTTCAAAGGCAGTGGTTTGATTCTGCAATTATTTTCCAGGAATGAGCAATCCCGTTGTATCTGGAATTTATATATAGGTGCTGTCAGCAAGGCAGCTGGGGCAGTGAGTGACCCTATGGAGCCCAAGACCCATGTGGGTGATCTGTGCAGATGGGCTGCTGTGTCTATACAGTCCCCATGGATAAAGGGACACAGGTACTCAGCCCATAACTGTTGACTGTTTTCCCAGCTGCAGGTATTTAAAATCCCATGATGTTTCTAACATAAATGTATATAAAATTTGTATTAGGCAGGATCTGCTCTTTAGTGGGGATTTTCCCAGTGAAGGTGAGGCAGAGACAACTTTCATTGTTGTCAGATCAGCCATTCCTTGACTGCCAGGTCTGTGCCTTCCCCTGCACAGAAACAGTTAAAAGTCTTTGCCTGCAACCCTTGTTAGAGTATCTTGTTTCATAGTTGTATTTCTCCACCAGAAAAAGAATCATGAAAAAGAGAGGGTTTTGCCAAGAACATTGTATTCTGTCCTTCACAAAATATCTCTTGCTGCAAGTGGTGCAGGACAATCCATGGTTTGGAGTGGCTTCCCCATCTTCTACCTGCCCTTATATATAACTGGGCTACAAGGGACTTAGAGTGACATCTGCACGTAAAACATTCCAGAAGTGCTGCTGGAAGTATGGCTTGGGAAAGGGAGCCAGAAAGCTTAAGGAAGCCTTTAGAATATACGTAGCCTTTTGCATCTTCATTTTTCTCTGGTGTTATTGCCTGAAGTCCTTACGTGGCAATATGGGCACACAAATAAATTCAGGGCCCAAGTGTAGTTTTGCCTTTCCCTCCTCTCCAAGAAAAACCAGGACCTGAAACTCCAAACCCTTTAATAAATAGTTAATTCTCAGGAGAATGAACTGCTCATCATTCCCTTCATAAACAAACAAATAAATAAAATATACAAGGATCTGTTTAATATGCACTCTCTGAAAAAAAAGTGCAAACTAAACATAGTAATCTGATGATTACAAATTATTCAGTCCTATAAACAAAGCATGACAGTTGATGACAATGTGGTATCATATATCATAAATGCAGAGCATCTTCTCTCATCCATAGCAAATAATTTGGAGTATTTCAAACCCATAACAAATATATTTAATGTAGTTCACTGTAAAACAATGAGTGTTTCTCTGTTTCTAATGCTATATTCAAAAGCCAGCCAAGAGCTTTTTGTGTTTTTATTCATTATATTCATTTATGCTGCCAATTCTACTTACTATTCTAGTATTCTGATTTGAAAAATCAAAATTTAATGTATTTCACACAACAGTTAATGCATGTGTGTCTTCAAATTATAGGAGATGGTTTATAAAGTAAATGATGAGACCATAATATACTTCCTGAGTTTCAGATAGATTTTTATCTTGCTAGTTAAAGTATTGATCACAACCCTTACATTGTATAGGTAGCTTTTTATGTGAGGCAAATCAGCTGCCATTGTTACCAATGCTGAAAATCTCCCTGAGTAACCTGTCATAGGTTTATTACATAAGCAGCTTTGATCCGCAGGACTTGACTAAGATATTCAAAGTTCTTATAAAGGTGTCTTAGAGACTGTGATACAAATTCAGATGTCTGCTGTCAAACGACTCCTATTCAGCAAACCCCTATGAGCCACCTTTGAAAGTGAAACAGCAAGATGACACCATTCATAGCCTGGCTTTTGGAGAGGTCTTTGTGCTCCCCTGCCTTTCGGTGCCTGACAACTCCTTCCAGGCCCTATCAAAGTTGCATAACAGAATTTGTAAAAAGCTACACAGAAGGGTTTAATGTGTTGAGAACAAATAACTTCTTTGTTGATACCCACTGCCAGATCAAAGTGACTGAGGGTAATAGGCCCAGGACTGCATTACCTTCAGTTACACCGGGGAACAAAAGAATAAAATAAAACAGCAAAAGGCAGCAGAGAACAATAAAAAAGGGAAAATACTAACAAGTTTAAAGGATTCAATGTCCTGAAACATGAATAAAAGCCACAGAAATAAATTCATCAAGATCACATAACAAAAGGGAAGCATGTGGCTTCTCAGCTCAAAGGCTTTCCAACTGCACTCTTGTTTTCGGTATGTGTTGTTATAATTCAGGGTGCCACAAGACCTGCCATTTTCAACAGGGAGAGAGAGCTGGCTCTGCTGCTCAAAAATGCAGATTTGTTGGACTTGACCTAGATGGAAATGTCTGTAAGCAGTATTAGGGATTTTCTCTCCTAAATATTTAGCATCCATTTAGAATGAAATGGGGATACACTGAACATTTCTTTCTCCAGAGACCAAATAACCTGTTTCTAAGTGGAGGATTGTTTAAAAAAAAAAAAAAAAAAAAAAAAAAAAAGGGCTTTTTGAAGCTTTTCGGTGAAAGTTTTGGAAACCAACCCAAACCAAACCTAAGGGCAACATAACCTTTCTGTGAAAACTCACAAACCCCTTTAAGACTTGGTGGTCCATTAGCTGTGTGGGAGGGCTCAATGCCAGCAGGTGGGAAATGTGTGTTTACTGGAAGGACAAGCATACTTTTTCAGACTGAAAATCTGGGAAAGCTCAGGCCGGTTTTTCTTTCTACTTTCTTTCTGTATTTCACTGTTACTTGTAACAGTGACAGCAAAAAGAAAATCAGAAAGCATTGTGACATTCAGATGCAATATCCCCTTTAAAAGTGGATACCTTGAGAGAACATGAAAAGAGAAAGCCAAAAGAAAAAGAACTAGGATCATTTAAAGCAAACCTTTTGTCCTCCATGACCAAAGGACCAGTTTGGCTTCCATCAAAAAATGTTAACAAGTACCATACAACTACTTGGGAACTACTTCCCCAAACCTGGGACATCATTTCTTCTCCTGCTCCTGGGCTTTCTGATGGCCCAAACAGTAGGGTGCTGTCATGGAGCCCACAAGAAAGCAGGGACAAGTGCTGGGAAGCTGCCACTCCTTGGGATGGATGGTTTTACAGGTGCAGAATCTTCACTCCGGAGGTAAGGGAGCATAGGATGGTGCCTGGCTCCTGCTACCTCCCAACAAAGAGGACTGATATGGGTCTGCAGTAAATCAGTGGTAAAAAACCTTTTCCAGTGGGGTTTGTGAAAGAGAGGGCAGGAAAAAAAAAGGAAGGTATTTCTCTATTCTGCAACTTTATAGGTGTGCTGAGTTTATTGGTTCCCATATTAAGGCTACTGTTGATAAGATTTGACACTTGTTTAGTTAGTTTGGGCATTTCCAGGAAACGTTTGCAGAGTTTTTTTTTTTGTGTGGCATGTACATACATACATGCATGCATATGTATACTTTGGTATATATATTTATACCTTGATGTATACATGGTGTCATGCACATTCATAACTGGAAGGAACTTACCTGTGTGAGGTGTAAGATACCCAGCCATGACATTTTAGTTGAAATTGTATGTGTCCTTTTAACTGCAATGCATTTAGAAAGCACTGGTTTCAGTAGTTTTGCAGTGAATGTGTTCCCATCAGTCTGTCAGTGACCACAGTATGGCTGGATTTTTCTTTTGACTTTCAGGAATGCTGAAAGCACAATAAAACTCTGCCAAGGTTTTCACCGCAGCTTGAAGAATTGTGCTATTTATCAGCCTCTGTGTGGATTTTAAGAGAATCCACCTGAGCTGACCAGAGGCATCAATGGATTGATTTAAAGATGCAGATGCATAAAATTTTCTTTTATTGATAATGCTTTGGGTTTTCAATAGCAAATTACAACCCTCTTGGGCAAAAAACATATTCCGGTCATTGCCATGACCAAAATATGTTTTTTGTGTTCTTAGCAATGAGACTGAGCTATCATTGTCAAAACCATGTAAGGCTCTCCTCCTTACACATAATAGACTCTATTTTTCCAACTCAGTTCTGATCCATATGTTCTGTGAAGCAGCTGTATTCTGTGCAAGTCAGGGAAAGCAGTGCGATATAAGTATTCTAAATCATGATTCAGACAGGAAAGGAAATATGCATCACCTATGCCCAGGCAAGGTAGAAAAATGGTCTAGCTCTGGATTTGCAAATGGGTTTTTTGCCTTTGCTGGCTTTATCACCGGAGGCTCACTGGTCAGACCTGCTCAGTCAAGGGTTCCTGATGCTTGTTGCCCACACGGTAGCAGTTACCGTGAAAGGTTGAGATTTATTTTCCTGGGGAGGAGACACTGTCAAAGCCAAAACTGTCAGGTGTTTGTGACATCCTTAGACTAGCAAAAGCTGTTAGCAGAAAGCCTCTGATCTCCAGATCATGGGAGGTTTTTACCTGTTGAGTTTAGATCAGTCTCAGTCTCTAAAACTGAGAAGCCTGCTTTCAGCATTAGGGATTAGTGAGAGGTTGTTTCTCCCCAGGAAAGTTTTTTCATCTCTCTCTGTTATGGGAAACAATCCAGTGTTACCTTCTGGAGTTACAGGCTGCTGCTCAGTGTTTTGGGCTCCTGGCTGCTGCTTGAAGATTCTGTAATCCTCTTTTAGCCCTCTGTGAAAGCCTTTGGTCTTAATCTTTGAAGGAGATATTGGGTAGAGTGACACCCTTGTTACCCATCATGACAGAAAACACCCTTGTGTCCCTTGTCCTGTCTTCAGCTTTGTTAACAGGATGGTCATCCAGATTTTTGGTAGCATTTCAGTGGTAACATCTTCCTTTTAGACTTTGCAGAGATGTCGTTTAGATGGCGAATTTTATTAATACTGAATTTCTCGTGCAAGGTTCCATTTCTTATTGACTCCACCACTGCCCAAACGGTAGATTTTTTTTCCCCAGTGCAGTGTTTCCTAAATGGACGTAAATAGGCTTTAAGGAACACCTGGTAGATGTTACTCTTTCCATCAGCACTCATGTATTGGGGCATTCTTCCACCAGGGGCCTTCTGTGGGAAAGATTTCTCCAGAGCTGTGTACTGTGAACCCTTCTATCTGTAAGAGGTTTAACCCTTTCTGTGCAACAGTTTGTAATCACGTAACCTTTAGCTCAGTGGGAATGAATACCAATTATCATTTATAAACAGTTCCTCTCATTATGCGCCTATTTATGGCATCTTTTATAGCTTGCTAATTACAAGCACACAAAACAGAAATGTTTGGAGTTAAATAATGTAAACAGGGATGTAATTGATTTTCATGTTGAATAGTTTTTATTGATTTATCGTTAATTAACACTTTTAAAGGATCTCTTGGCAAAGTAATCCATTTAATTTATTCAGTGTTATACTAGCTGATGCTAAATTCATGTTAAAACTCACAAAAATGTCAACAGTTCCATAATACCTGTTCTTCCAACTGTTTCTGTTATACAGATGTTATATATTCTCCCCAAACAAGCACGGACAATATATTAAATGCAATCAATCAGGCTCAGTCCGGGTCCCAGCCGGCAAATGTCCACATCACTAAAAACGCCACATTCCAGTTGACACTAAGTGGCCATCTGTGCAGCAAGGAGGACAGGCATCTAATGGGGAGAAGAGCTGATCTCTGTTGGTCTCAGGGCAGGGTACTTGGGTGGGCTGGTGAAGGACTGCACAGGCTGAGGGAACAAGGTCGCGGTTTGACTAAGAAGATTTTTGTGCTGCCAAACCAAAAGACTCTGGTGTCCATAATGGAAACTTTCTGACAAATACACCGCTGTGTTCTTTTGCAGTCACTTGATATGTTTTGGGCATGCATATAGTGCTGCATAAAATGTAGCATGCTGAAGACTTTTCCAGAGGTCCCCGATGGCTTTTTCCAGTTTTTCGGTGGTGTCTTTGGGTGACTGTATGATGCTTGAAGCAGGGACTGTGGAGTCAGTTCAGGGGGGTTGTTTTGGGCTTTCTGTATATGTTAGTTACCTTCCTCTCCTGCTGACTTTTCTGAAAGCACAGGTGACTTACTCAGCACCTCCCCAGGATCAAGCATCTAGCAAGGAGTGAAATTGCAAGGTGCAATCTTCATTATATTTTTCAAATGGGCAGTAAGAGAGTGTAATCACATCAGGCCCTGTTTTTTCATTAGTGAGGAAAAACATTAATATACTGTGACATGGTATTGATTTGATGCAATCAATCTTTCCCAATAACAATAAAACCTTTATATTTTATTAATAGAACAATGCAGTTCGTCTCCATTACAGCTCCACTTTATTGTTCTGGGTCACAGTGTAATTCTGGCATGTTTGGAATTTGATTTTTATTAATACAATGTAAAAGCCTGTAAAATCGCTCCGCTGATCTGTCAGTAGGTTTCATTTGAGTCTCCCAAGCATCTTTTACTAGATGAAATGTTACCGGTGCAGCTCCAGTCATTGATTGTTCAATGACCCTTAGGGGTGGAGAGAGTGGGAAGGGTTAAGAAGGGTTTTTGATCTTTAATTGTCTTGATGTTTTTGTGGTGTGGACACTGAGACTTGGACTCAGACCATCTCATCAGTTTGAGGACCTCTCAACACATGGCCAGACCCAGCCCCTCCAAATGCCCTCCCAGCTGGACTGTAGGAGCCTAAGCTCTGCTGAAGCTCCCAGCAGCCATCCAGATGGCAGCCCTCCAGCATCATTTCACTTTCTGGCCCTGGCTTTTCAACATTTACTTCAGGCCAGGCACTACATGGACAGGAGATGTCTCAAGCTCTGGGACAGGCCATGGGCACATATTGGAGGAGTTACACTGGAACATCATTTCCTTGCTCTTTTAGAAACAATACAATATGGTGAATGGCTTTACTTACACATCCACAGTACATCCATCTTCGCTTAGACTCAGAGCTGCATGTAAGACCAGCACAGCCTAAGGCTTGTGATAGTCTGGATTATGGCTCTATGAACACCTCTCTAGTCCTTCTTCTGGAGGGTCTTGCTCTCCAAAAGCTGTTGTTCTGCCTCAGTTGTGGAGGAGCTGCTGAGCACACTGCTCTGAGAGTGTCATTCATCGAGAGCAAAACAGGCTCTTGCTTCTCTTTCCTAGTATTCACAGCAAGTCTGTTGGATCATTTGGCATTTCTCTCTATCTACAGACATTTGTGATATATCTCCTTTGATTGGTCAGAACATACTCCTGGTCCTGCTACAAGACTGAGGCATCATGATATTCCAGTTGCAGTGAGGCCCCCAGTTAGTACAGATACTTTCATTAAAGCAAAGCTGGATTACTTTCATCACTTGCTCTTTTTTTTTTTTTTCCTTGAAATAAAATCTTTTAAAGCTACTCCTCTTCCCTTTTGAACCAAGAACAGTGTTGCAAGATCCCTTGGTAAGAAAAATAATCCCCATAAAAATATGATGGCTCCATTTCAAAAGAGATGGGTTTATTAAAGGTAACAGTTTATTAACAGTGACTGTGAAATAGATGGATTTAATGACTTTAATTAGTGCAACACTTTCTGACACAGACCTTGAGGAGAATTTAGCTCCTCTTTCCCATCTCCCTCCTGCACTTCTCTGTGTCTAAAGAAGTGTCAGCAATTCCTCAAAGTAAAAGTGAAGCAGCTCCTACTCACAGCAATGCAAAGCACAGGAGAAAACGACTGTATCAACAGACTGTGGCCACTGGCACTCCAATTTGTGACAAGGCATAGCGTGAGTGCAAAGTAAAGCTTTCAAATGTCAGGAAGTGGAAATCCAGCTTCCTAAGCCATGTATCTCTTTATATCTCTTTCCTTGATGTCACCTTACACAGCTCAGCCCTGCTTGCCTGCATCCTCAGGGAGAGATTAGGAGTCTTCTTCACAGAAGGCACAGGCATTATTAATGCCATCCAGTGAAATGAGGGTGACTGCAGCGGGCCATGGGTCCCTGAAATCTATCCTTCTAAAGGTAGGTGGAAACATTGCTGGTAGGTCTCACATCACCCATCGAGATCAAAATGCCGTCATTGTTAGAGAGGGAGAAAAAAAAAACAACCAATTTTTAATTCTGTTCTTTTTTCCCCAATTAGTCCTTTTTCTATGGGATGTCCCAGATTATCAGAACCGAAAATGTCTGCATCCGTGTTGATTTTGACCAAACCCATTTTCATTCTTGGTTTAAGAAAATGTTTCCTTAAAGTAAAAATTTCCCAAATTTGGGGAGAAGCATTTGATATTTGGGTTTAATGCCTTCCTGATTTAGGCCATATCTTATTCTATGATTACAGATTATATTTCTTAAAATTTGTCATTGAAATACTTTGACCTAATCAAATTTTGATTTCTCAACTGAATTGAGGAATGGTTTGTAAAATTCCATTTTTGAGGTAATGATGTGACACAATTGCATTTTGAATGGAAGCATAGCCAAAGGCATAACATCAACAAGTAGGTAGCCTGCCCCCAGGTGCCCATTAAGAATGAAAACATTACAGAAAGTGGGTATTTCCTGAGGGGCAGAAAGGTAAGGTTTTAACTAGACTGAGGTCTAATCTTTTTACTAGCCCACCTTTCCTGAGGTTCAAAGTCCTGCCTTTGCTCTCCAAGAGCCATGTGGGTTCAGCACAACCACTCCATAAAGAGCATTTTGGAGGATGTAGCACATGTAAGGAAGTCAGTAACAAGTTAAGCCCTGAATGTCTAAGAACCCTTCCTGGGTGTCTGCAAATGACACCTCCCCAAAATTCCTTTCCACAGCCTTGCTATATTTCTACAGAACCCCCAGAAATCACATCTCCGATCTCAGGCACGAAACCCTGTTAAATTCCAGCAAATTCCACATCTTGAATGTGTTAAGATCTCTTTAGAGGAGTGATTGAAGGGAAACTTTGAGAGTAATGGTTCTCCCGAACCCAACAGGCAGAAGCCACACTTATGGATAAGTAAAAAGATAAGGAGTTTACTTCTTCATACGGGATATTCCTTTCTAGCAAATGGATTGCAGAGAAAATGTTGTATATGTGTGTGTGTATGTGTGTGTGTTGCCTGGCAAGGAAACATTTCTAAGCATTCAGATTAAGGTCCATCAATGAGGGGTTTTTTTTCCCTCTTCTTTCCTATTTTGTTTCATCGTGGATTTAGGTTATTGCCTGCCGAAATTCAGTGCCTGAAACTTCCCTTCAGGCCCCAGGGGAAATCCTGTAGCCCCACCGTGAGCAGTGCTGTGCTGTGCCTGTGCAGCGTGGGGTGGACGTGGGGTGGCCACTGTCATGCCGCTGGCTGGAGGTGACACTGAGGGGAGGAGGATGGGTATGTACCTCAGGCTGCTGGAGATCATACTCATGCCTAATTGATACTGGAGACAAAGATCCAATAACTTCTGGGCACTTTGTAAAAACACCTAGCACAGTCCAAATAATGACAGCACCAAAAGCTTGCATCATAAAAATCTCTTGGGCTAAAATGGAAATAGATACTTGCAGAAGATTTTTCTTTCTTTCCTCGACATAAAGATTTGAAAGGAGGGAGAAGTATCACAAGATAGGCAATTCCTTTCAGAGAGATTTCTTTATATATCTCCATGTGAACGCTCTTGCTAAGGGAAGAAAATAAAATTTGTACAGAGGTAGCTTTTTTTGAAATGACATCCCGTTCCCCAAGATTTCTGTGTAGCCTTTAGTCAGCCTCGTTTCTCACAGTTCTCTGTGCTTTGCATGGTAATGAGCCGCTCGTGTTATCAGCAGCACGACGCTGCCGGCTATTTCCCGAGCAGGCAGCGCCGTTCTGGGCGGCAGCTCCCGGCCTGCTGCTGCCCGACCGCGGCAGCCGCCCGTGCCTGCAGGTGTTCGGCGTTCTGCAGGCCGAGCCGACTGAGAGACCAAGGCAGCCGAGGGGGAACAGGCTGAGCCCACCTCCCCTGACAGGTCCCCAACACTTGCCGGTGTTTCGCTGATGGTCCGCTGGAGGTTCAGCGAGGCAAGGTTGTTATGACAGATGGCAAAACAGAACGGGAGACAAACGAGACGCGTCCATCGCTGTCAGAACAAGCACAGGGGAGCAGCTCCTCAGCTTAGTTCGCAACAGCAGCCTCAAAATCTTTATTTGGTTTTAATTTTAATTAAAATAATTAGAAGGTTTATTGCACAAATGTCCTGTGGCTGCCGAGAGGGTGGAGGGAGCGCTTTGCAGAGCCTGCCAGCAGTGCCGACATCAGCCTTGCGCAGGGGCTGCGTCACACAGCCCGCACCAACGCAGGAGCGCTCGCATGGGGAAGTCCACCGAAGCAAATAGCGTGTCAAGGGCTCCCTGCTGTTTGCTCCCTGCAGCTAATGCAATCCCTTCTTTTAATTCAGATTTCAAGAAACATTTGCCAGACTTACGTTTTTTTTTTTTTTTTCAAGTTGAACTATGGCCACGAAGTTAAATTCAGTGTGCCAGATTCCATGGCAGCGCATGTTCCTCTGTAACGTCAGTGGAGATGTAGTGGATGTTCTAGAAAGTTTGATATCAACAGTAATGTTAAGATCTTTGTAAGCATTCAAAGCAAAAATAAATGAAGAAATTTATATTTGGCACTCAAAAGATGAAAAACAAAGACGAAAATGTAGAAATTGAGGGGATTTACCCCAAATATTATATCAGTTTTATGTACCTTACCTTTGGTTTTGTGCTTCCTTTATTTTTCACTCTTTGAAAGGCTGAATGTTGATATTGAGAGAGAGATGTGGTAAGTTTTTGCTTCCTGCCCAGAGAGATGATGGGCTGGAAAGAAAAGCTAAAGTTTTAGTTCTGAGATAATAGAAAGCAAAATTTCTTGCTGATGAGTGTTTGCAGACTTATATCACTACACTTCTAGGAGAGTTATTTAATTTTGTAACAGGCGCTTGTTCCTAATCCTAGTCTGAAATACCCTGTTGCCAAATTCACATTCAGTATTTTTATCCTCACAGAGAAAGAGAGATCATTTTATCATGTATTCCATGTACTCTATGCAGCATAAGATCATATGGTCATCTCATCCCTTCTTCGGTAAGACAGCAATAGGCTAGAGCAGAGAATTTAAAGATGGCAGTGAATTTGTTGCTTGTAATCAAGGCACTCATGATGAGGACTTCACACTCTCACTGGTAGTGGGATAACAAGTGAACAAACTGGGGCTTGGGGAAGGAAAGGGGAAAAACAGATGGAAACCCACAGAGAAGAGACAAATAGCAATTATCTAATATTAATTTTAAAATTATTAAATATACAGAGATTGTTGTTTCTCTCCATCTTGATAGGTTCACTGGCAACATGAACACTTGTCCTCCTGCTCCTGTGACAGGAATATCACACATGGTGCTGTGCAGTTCTTCAGGGTCAGGGCTGAGGTCAGAACACGGCTATCTGCTCAGGGCAACAGCTTCTCCTCAGCATCCATATATCAGATATGAGTAATTCTCCAAAGTCTGACTTCACCACTTTGCCTTTGAAATCAGCGGTGTAATTTGTAGTGAACCGTAAAGCTGATGGACTGTGTCTCACTAAGAAGAGTTAATGTGATTAATTTGTTTAACCATCAAGGGCCATATTCAGCAAAGATTTAGTAGGAGTGCAGACAATAAAGCACTTATGACTTTCTATGAACTGGCGTGAAACAACAGCCACAAAAAAATTAAAAAACATAAATTGTTCTTTTGCATATGCATGGCTGTTGTTCTCCTGACCTTGGTTACAGCTGGTGGGTTTTAGGCAGCTGAAGATGCAGACTTCCTCAGTCCCTCGGCTCAGACTGGGGAGTGGTGGTAAAAGTGTGCAGGACTTGCACAAATTGGTCAGTGCGATCACTTGGCTTTAGTAGGCAGAGGTATCCATTTTTGAAAATGCCTTGTGATTTTGGGTGCACAAATACAGATGTAGTAGAGAAGTCTGCCAGATGAAAAGAGCTCAGCAGTTTGGAAAAAAAATGCTTTTATATATCTCTAGGTACACACCTGAAAATTCAGAGCATCCAGGGTTTTTTTGAAAACAAGAGGAGAAGACCAAGCTCACCTCTCTGCTAGTTCTTTGGGTATACAAATTGCCAGATGGATTTTTTCTATCCCCCTTTCCCACATGGGAAGGCCTCAAGCCCCACTCCCCTGCTCCCTGAGTTAGTTCTGCAAAAAGAAGAAAGCCTTTTTTGGGGGAATTGTCAGGGAGTGTAGTGTGGTGAAAGAAATTCCCAGACAGCTTACTGGTTGCAGCAGCCACCTGTATCTTGTGGAGAGTTGTAGGAGATGGGCATCCCCTTGGCATCAGTACCTCCATCCAAGTGTGCCCTCTCTTCCCAGCTGTGCTAGGCAGTAGGAGCAAACAGTGGGCAGAGGGCAAGCAGAAGGGAGGGGGTTTATGTGCCTCAGGTTGCCTCATCCTTGCTGGCAGAGGTTTGGGTTCCAGTGAACACCCAGGCTGAACACGTAGCTTTGGCACCGTCTGCATGGTTCCTGCAGGAGGGATAGCTGCCCTGCCGAATCTCTCATTTCCCCACTGCAGTGTAGCTCTGGAGTCAGTCATTCTGCTTGGGAGAGCTGAATTCTTCTGCGCCCTCAGTCCCACAATGTATGGTGGCCTTAGAGTGGGCATGGTAGGAAATCACAGCTTCTCAGGACGGCTGTGCCCATGCTCGGTGTTGCTGCCAGTGTTGCAATCTCTGCAGCTGTCCCCTCACATCACAGGGGCCTCTACCCTGTACATCCTCAGGCCTTGCACACACAGTGTCACTGCTGAGCTTTGCTGCACAAGGGATGTGGAGGGATGTTTTTTTATTTAATGTAAATAAATGAACATTGGATCCATGTACATGCAACAATTTCTTTGCTTCTGCTTACTCACACGCATTAGAGCCAAAACTGCAGGAGCAGCACCCAAAAGTGGTGTGAAAAAAGTCCATTGAATTTACAGAAATACGTTGTGATCCTATGTAAACACTGTAAATATTGCATCTTCCTGTGGTGCTAATGGGGAATAATCTGAGAATTTTAAGCAGTGCAACTTTACAGATGCTAGAAAGACTTGGCCTCATTTTGAAACTGTAATAAAGGTTGGAATATATTTCACGTGACAACCATGTCCTCAGACCTAATTGTTATTTCTTTTTAAAACATAAACAAACTGTCTTCTCATTTTGTTTACAGGACAGTGGAACAGGAGATAACAGCTGCATTGAAGAAATACTGCGGGTAGGAATCCTGAAAAATCTTTTTTTTTCCAGTCCCATTTTGTTTGCTCTGAAAGGACAAGAGAATAATGAGAATATTGCAACTACAGCTGTTAAATTTTCCTCCTTTTGACTGTCATCTTTCTAAAGAAAAAGTAGGCAAAATTATTTCCTCATGAAAAATAATTGAAAAATCTGTGAGAACAACCTTTCAAAGCCTGTGGATTTCACTGCTACTTTTTGCCTGTGCAGCTGACCTTCATGCATGGAGAAGCAGATAATGGGATAAATTATAAACTGAAATGTACAATGATGTTTCAGGTTTACAAACCATGCAAAGTGCATGTTTCCATTAATCATGACTGTCAAAAATCTTAATTTTGAAGGGAGGTCTAGGAAGGTCATTTTCCACCTGGATTTAATTATGTAATGTCATTATTTTCATTATGTCCATTATATAATGACAAAGTGCAAAATCTGTAGTTATTTCCATATTTCATTATTATTTCTTTTATCTTAGTAATTTCTAGTTTATTTTCATGGAGCAAATTAATACACATCCAGACAGATCTTGGCCTGAGTCAACTTGGATATTTATTATTATCTGTGGCAGAAAAAATTATAAATAATGAAACTTTTCTGTAATATTTTAACTCACGTGGTTATTTTGGTTCTTTTTCAAAAAAAAAAAAAAAGAACCAAATTCAATAATTCACGATTCTTAATAATCTGATGTAATAGTGATTGAAACACAAAGCAAGGTAGATGAAATGATAAAACCTCCCTGTTACTGTATGTGCTTCTACCTCTTGGAGATTCCACTACCCAAATATTTCTGGTGATTTATAAACTGCAGGGCTATAAATATTTGGTTTGGAGGTTAGTGGTGCATTAAGCCTGTTGTTTCTAAAGGCATTTCTCCATTCTCCCTCAATATGTTAAATGCAGCTTTTAATTCTTAAACTGGACAAAGAGTTTATCGAAGGGTGATGATGATGTATTGCTTATGACTTCACTGGCAGAGTTTTTACTTAGCTAACATTTACAAAGTAGGCTTTGTTAGGACTTAGGTGCATATTCAACAAGCCTAAGCCACAATCCCTTCTGGTTTGTTACAAATTAGTGGCAGATATCATGAATTCATGATGTGATGTGACGCTTAGGCTCCCCTTTTCATGCAAGGCTTTTAAAATGAACAGTCAGAGAAACTGGTCTTCCTCCTTTAGTTTCTGTAGTTTGGCTCACACAATTAAGCAAAAATGTGGAAGAGGCACAATTCCTTCCACACAGAGGAAGGTGGGTATGTAAGAGACCCCATCTGAGAAGAAAAATGCACTGTATGACTAAAGATAGTAAGGTGCATCTCCAGAACAATGAACACAGCTGCTGCTCTCTCTTTTTTTCCTTTGAAATGTGCCTCAAGAAATACCTTTGTCAAGCTTCATGATGGGTGACCTCACCAATCTGCCCATCTTCCATGTCTGCAAACCTGGGCATCGCTTTCTCTTCCGAACTTTCCTTGTGTCTCTGTGTCTAAGACTACACGTAAATCTTCCAGGCTGTGACTCTATACTATTTATGACGGAAGATCTTTATTCTCAAGGGTGTAAGTCTTTGGTCCAAAATTCTCATTACACACTTTGATTGCTGCTACATCCTTTCCTAGTTTTTGACAAATGCAATGTTGTCCACCTCCATCCATGCTGCTGTGCAGATCATTTTCCTAGCTTGACATCTTGCCCAGAGACATTTGTCTTCACATCTCACCACTGTCATCTCCTTCTCTATCATATCAAGTACAGCTATTTGTCTCAGGTTATAAGGCCTGCAGTCCATGCAAACATACTAAATCCCACTTTAGGTTAGCTGGTGATATCAAAATGTTGCTAAGTTTTACATCAATTAATTTCTCCAATGCTTCCCATTAGACCTGGGAAAAGCCTTGAAAACTTTCCCAATCAGCTCCATAGCTACCTCCCAATCTTAAGGGGCTCCTTTTTTCCCAAGGATGGTGAAAAACCAGTGGTGACATCAGGGCTCTGCCACTGTTTCTCATGCTTGAGCATTTTTGTCCCAATTGTTTCTTGTAGTACTCTGTCAGGTCAGATATATCCATCTGCTCTCTTTTGTACTGAAAAGTGGATTTTCTATGTCAAGGAACTGCTGTGTATTACAAAAGCAGTGCTTAGGTACTCTCATAATACAAATCCAGATCTGCAGTGGTTGTTGTCACTGATAAAACAGCAACAGTAATAATGAGCTTTTGCTGCTCACTTTGTTATTTACTGGCATCCAGACATTTCCATCCCTCTCCATGCCCTCTTTTTGTCCTGAGCAGATCCATGAAGTCGTAACACAGATTTTCTACTTTTCTGAAACAGACTGTTTATAAGGAATGCCATTTCCATGTTTTTGTTGGAGGTGCTATTCAGATCATAAAGCAAAGTTTAGCTGCTTTTCAAACAGAATATATGAAGTTTCTATACAGGTGCCCAAAGGCAGACAATGAAAAGCCACAGCAGCTGCAATACTTGTGTTCCCCTCAGAAAAGCTGGCTGGCCTGCTGGAATGTGTTTATTATGGGAAGGGCCACCCCTAATGTACAGAACATCAGGAAAAGGAAGAATAAGCTTAAAATTCATCCTTTTAAGAAATGTTTCACCCTATTTAAGCTGTCTCTTGCACAACACAGAGCAGACAACATCCTGTCTTTCTAGGTGATGTGTTCCTTGCACGAGTCAGGCTGTGGCTTTTCCATGAAACAGATACTTCCATGACATGTCCGTATTTGCCCAGTCAAGACTGAGGGCAGTACTAAGTGTGCCCCAGGTCTGCTCCATCTGCTTCCCTGTGTTCCCTTCCCCCAGCAGGTGAGAAGAGGCAAGTTTGTGCATGGATCTTGTCATCCTCTGGTTCCAGGATGTGGCCATGGCCAGAGCTAACATCTGGACCTGGGCTGCAAATCAGTTTAGGCGTGGCTTTAAAATCACCAAATCTGATGTTGCACTAACTGACAAGATTTTATCATTTTTTTGCTGTCTGCTGCAACGCAGTTTGCCACAGCTTAATTCTAGCCTTTTTTGATGTTGTTTTACCAAATGTATCAAAGGTCTGTAGACTTTGTAAACGGACAGATCCTTCTGCACAAAACTGCAGCTTCCAGAGAATGCCCCCAAGTACTGAAACACGGAACCTCTTCCAGTCCTGAAGGAGGTTGATTAACAAGACAGTAACCCTGTCGAGATTGGAGCTGTTGTAAGGTCTCCTGTAGAGTTTATAATCACTGCAGGAATCCTGAACCTCATCTAACCCCATGCACTAATTTATAGCAGCTTCTTCAAAGTGTACTGACTTCTCTGTCCAGCTGCAGGCACGCACTTGGAGGAGAGAGAAACTTCTAAGAGAGCCTTCAATGTAAATAACTCCAGTAAGACCAAGTTACAGATGTACTGTCAAAACATGAGAGAAAAGCCTAATTTCTCGCTAGCAGATTTAAAAGGCAATTCCTTGTAAGCTTTGTATTGTTCATGGAGGACATGATAGAAAACTTTGAAGTGGAAAATAAAAGTCAAGACTACACAAATACACTTTGTTCCACCGTGCATGGAGCAGTTGCTATGCGAGTTCCTGAGACATTGCCAAAGCCAACCTGTTCACTTCCTTGCTGAAACACAGTGTGGCTAAGCAAGATTACTTCATTTCTGGGGTCCCCAGCACAGGAAGGACATCAACCTGTTGGAACAAGTCCAGAGGAGGTCGCCAAGTTGATTGGTGGAGGGAAGGAGCACCTCTTCTGTGAGTAAAGGCAGAAAACTGGAATTGTTCAGCCTGGAAAAGAGATGGCTTAGGGGTGACCTAATTACAGCCTTCCAGTACCTAAAGGAAGGCTACAAGGAAGATAGAGAAAGACTTTCCATGACAGCATGTAGTGACAGGACAGGGAGGAATGGCTTCAAACTAAAAGAGATTAGGTTTAGATCAGATGCTAGGAAGAAATTGTTTATTCTGAGAGTCAGGAGGCACTGGAGCAGGTTGCCCAGAGAAGCTGTGGATGCCCCATCCCTGGAGGCGTTTAAGGCCAGGTTGGATGGGGCCCTGAGCAACCTGGTCTCATGGACCCTTGGCAAGAGGGTTGGAAGTAGAAGATCTGGAAGGTCCCTTCTGACCCAAACCATTCTATGATGACTCTATGATTCTATGACAGTAATTTTGGCTGATTTCTATTTGATGTTATTAGTGTGGAGCTGTGTATTTGGTTATGACCAGTGGGGTTTAAAGTAAACATTTCTTTTACTGTAGTACCTTCAAAGCATGGGAGCAACAAGAGTCCTGCCTCTGCACTAAGGTAACTGTTGCAGCCAATATGGGATGCACTCTGAGAATATTTGCTATGGATTTAAGTAAGGGAGTGTGTTGAGTGCAGGCAGTTCTTGATTTGTAAGGTAAGTGGAGATTTATCTGGCTATTCTTACAGTCTTAGCTGTGATTTCCTGGAGCTGTGGTGGCTTTGTTGAAAGGAAACCCAAAGGCAAGCTGAGCTTTTGATTATTCAAGAGGTTCCTTGTGAATTCCCTGGATTTTTTTGTGTTGACATGAGCGGTGTCATTGAACTGGGTAGAGAGAGGCATAATTTGAGTGTTTGGCCTGCAAAGAGTGTTTGGCTGCAGAATGCAAAGACAGCAGGAAGCTGGAGGAGCAACAGGAATCCAGAGAAAGGGCTGGAGAAAAACCAAGCACAGCCAGTTAACACAGAAAAAGACACTTCCTTTGAAATGGCATGGGGCAGTGGGGAGATAGGCTGGGGTCTGCAGTGGGGGACAGACAGTTTCTTTCAGAGGAGATAGAAAAAGCCATTGGAAGGCAGTGAAAGGCCATGGACTCTAGCTGTGAACACCCACCCCAGTGAAGGACAACTCTCCTTGGTGCCATGAACCTCGTGTCCAGCAAGGGATAAGCACCCACACACAGATGGCCTTGAAATAGCTTGTGACTCCTCATGGCCACAGGACATCCCACTTATGAAAATGACATTTTAAGTGTGGTGGCTTTGATAAGTGATTTACTTGACTCTCTCTATCCTGTGAATCTAATCAGAGTGTTTAAATCACTGCACTTCTTATTTGAGCAACATTAAAAAAAAGAATGTAAACAGAATCTAATTCTGTATTTTTCCCTTCCCTGCATTGGGTTCCCTTGGCTCATTAGCAGTCTTGCTAATTCTTTAACAGAAAGCATTAAGGATCGACCCATCAAATATTCAGGGCCTTTTTCAAACCTGAACAGCCGTATGTGCCATGAGATCAGCTGCACTCCATCAGCTGATTGAATTAAAACAAGAGCAGAGGTAAATTAGAAACTGTCTGCACAAGACAAATCCTGTGAAAACATGAAATTCTACCAAACACGCTGTCACTGTGAATAAGCATCACAGTCAGTGGAGCACGTGTCAATACTTAGAGGGGAGAAAAATCAGTTTCTTAGAGGTAGGTTGTTAGTTCAACAACTGTGAACTGCTGCCGTGTAAATGTTAATGACTGTAAGATCCCACTGGCTGCAGTTAAGCTCCTGGTGGAGTTGGACATGTGAAGAATTGCAGAACACAAATATGGTAATCAGCAGTATATTTCTAAACACTCCTGTTGCTTTCCAAAGCAGAGGGAAAACCCTTCAGGTGGAATGAGACCCACTTTGCTGCACAGTGCTCGTGCAATAGCTGCCTCTGCACTAGCAGAGCATTCCTTTGCAGTCTCACTGCTGGGAAGGAACTGCTGGGCAGCACTAAGAGGGAGGTGAGAAGGGCAGCCTCAGACCAGCACCTTTGTGGAGAAGTTTGGGTTAGGTGTTGTGATGGAACCTGGTGGGAAACTCCTGGAAAAGTTTCTGGAGGAACACACCAACTTCAGAAGACATGGAGACTTATAAGCAGCCTCAATTTGCAGACAGTTGATTAGTCTCATTGAATACAGAAGTACCCCAAAGTGTGAGAATCATGTTAAATAATGTATCAGATGCATAAAATATCCCTTTTTTTTCATTGCAATCTTTCAGAAGAACTTCCACAGCATGGCTTTGCTTTTAGTATCCTAAATTTCAGAGTAATTAAAGCATTATTTTGGCTGATGTATACTGTTCATTGCATTTCTTCAGTATTATTCTTTGTGTCTTTCTTACTCAAATAAATAAAAAATCATACATACCCAAGAGTGTTTGGAAAATCTAGCATTGCACTCAAGGCAGGAAATCCCGGAAACACTAAAGACGCATTTTGAGCCGTTTAATCCAACCTGCAGTACTCACCTAAAAACATTGCCCTTCTTACCACACAAACAGCCAGATCATCTGGACAATGCCTTTCCTGAGCAGTCACTGCACCTTTGTCAGCTTTCTCCAGCCAGCCTGGGTACTGCTAGTGGTGTGGATAGCAGCACTGTACAGCTCTGCCTGGGGCTTCCCCAGCATCTCAGTGAGAATTAGCAGTCCATACGGTACCTTGTGCTGTTAAAGCAAAATTAGCAGCAGTACCAGAGCTAAAGATATTTCTTCTTTGTCCACATAAGCTGCAGTGATTACAGAGAGCCATACCTGTGTACACCACCAGCCCTTTGACTCCTCACACCATAGAAATTTCAGGACACACCCTCTGTATGTGGTGCCTTGGACTATCTCTGTGTATCTGCTTAAGCCAGGGTCTTTCTACATCCAAAAAGCTGGAGGGAGATTGCTTACTTTTCACATATTTTGTCCTTTTTCGTGCTTTCTCAGATATTCAAAGTCCCTCTCCAAGTAATCTGTTACTTATTATTAGCTCATCTGAATGGAACCTGCCCCTGGTTTGGCCACCATGCATGGCACATTGTTTTTTTTGCCCACATTGTGGTTTTCAACAAACCTTCCCAGCCAGCATTTTAAACCTAGACATAAATATTGCTTCCCTGACCCTTAACAGATAGAGTCTGAGGTACAGAACACCATGTAAAATGCATAAAATGCTACACTAACAGTGGTAATGTCAACTAACCATAAATTAGTTGTACATCAGCTGTTCCCCTGAATTGTCACTCTTGGGTTTTTGCTGCTTCCACTGTTTTTGTTGAAAATACTGTCTCAAAGGAATCTGAGGTTTGAAGTATGCTGTATATTTAAAACTTGAACATAGTAAATCTTGATGTCAGTTAATAAATAGCACCTTAAAAAGACAAAAATTACAAATGTTTTAGTGGAAATAGGAGATCAAGCTAGTAACTCATGTGTGGGACTATAACTGAGAACTAACACCACTCAAAGGTAATCTGTCTTTCAGTCTTCAGATGCCAGTGCAGGATGTGGAGGCACACTCTGTGCCATTAGCCCCCCATGTGCTGTGGCACTGACATTTTCAAATACAGCAAAACTTGGTCTTTTCAGAACTGAGTAGGGGGCTACAGACAAAAGAGACCCATATTCCTTTTAGAACTCAAGTAGCTGGTGTGTAAAGGCTTTGTGTTAGGGAAGGTCGGGTCAGTATAAAAATGAAACACTACAGTGCTAATTTGACATAATTAATTTTTAAAATTGCTGTTTTGTAGCGACTGTATGTACCCTGTTATTTGACAAAGCAAGAGAGAATCCAGAATGAATTATCCAGCCTCTCTGCTATGCAAAAATAATACAGTAAAATACTTCCTAATTTTTCCCTCTGTTTGGAATGTTTCACAAAGCTGGGGTAAAAAGCACAATCACCATCTTGTTCCAATACAGAGAAATGATTCCTTGTTATTAAGGGCAGAGGGCCAGATAGATCCTCATTTTGTATAGCCCTGCCACAGGTCGTCTGAGGCCAACAAAATTAATACCAAAATAATACCAGAAAGGATGTGTATTATCAGCCCCAACAAAAGAAGAATAAAATTTGGGCAGTAGCAGGTATCTGCACTGCTGGGAGCCTAGGGCCTTCAGCTGCTGTCTTTGGAGAAGAACTGCCTTTCCACCCCCTTGGTAAGACTGCCCAAAACAAATTGAAACCACAGGGAGGTGTGGCTTGAGATGGCAGAGCCCTTCAGTAAACCCTGTGGTGACAATGGTTTCCTCTTTGATCAAACAGGCATTAAGGAACAGACCAGAGAATGTAACTAGAAGCTGTTAAATCGTCTGTCTATCCAAAGTAGCAATGCCATTTGCTTTGCCATGTTTCCAGGCATGGCTATAGAGTAATGGAGGGAGAGGCAGAGCCCCTACTCCGTGTGTTCTGGGCTGCAGGCTGCACTTGTGGCTGCAGAGCCAGGCAGTGATTGCCCCACAGTCCCTGTGCCTACAGACACAGCCCTGGTTTGCCCCGTGAGCCTGCAGGGTGACAGACCTACTGCCATCCCCACCTTAAGCTGCGTCTCTGAAAACCTGCACTCGTTGGGTTGTGGGTTTCAGTGGCCAACACTGCACAGGTACTTTGGCCATGCACCTTTTCCTGCCTCCTGCACTAATATTTTCAGTAGACATTCTCTTATATGTAGGAAATTCCTCTGTGGTGCCTGATTTTCCACGACTGGAGATGATCAGTGGGAACTCTCCCATCACTTTAGTCTGACCCAGCATGCCTGAGCTCTCTGTTTCTATCTGAGAGAGGCAGCTTTCCTCATTTGGGAGCTGAGACAAATACTCTTTTGTTAATCTTATTTAATCATATTTAGAAGCAACACATGAGTTAGCAGTTAGCTTCACTTGGCAGAAAGACTTTAAGGAAATTGTGGGAGAAAAGAGGAGTCTAATAAAAGGAAATTAAATCACTTTCAAGAGTATTCTATTGCAATGTCTGTACTAATAAGTAAAATGGGCTAATAAGTGTTCTCTTTGCCTGAGGCTAATCAGCATTGTAAGGCTCATGCCCAAAAACCTAAGCTGTCTCACAGCCATGCAGCAGAGTGCCTTCCCCCATGCTGCCTGTTGGGAGATCCCCAAGGCATGCAGGGTTTTTCTTTGCAAGAGCTGGCCCCAGTCAAAATCATGCTGCTTCAGTGATTTAATGTTAGGAATGGCTGTGGGCCAGCACTCAGGTGTGACCCCCTCACTGTCCTAGGAGGGATGCAGTCTAATCTTCTGTGGTTTCTTCCTGCCTTGTGCAAAAACTTAAAGACTTTGGTCAATACAGTACTAGCCACACTGCAAAAAAAAATGTGGTTGAAAATCTCTAACATTTTAAATTCTGTATATTTTGGCATGTTTTTGCCATTGTAGTTCTCTGCCCTTGGGACATACTGGGTTGGGTTTTTCTTTGAAAACGTGTGAGGTAAAATTTGGTTTTGAAGGAAATACAAGAACATACACATAATGCATCAGTTGTCTGCAGTGATGTTAATAGCGTGCTTTAAGAGAGACTAACTGAATACCAATCAAGTTTTGACCAACCAAAATGCCATAGTATCTGTCCTTTATGATTCATGCCAAATGCCATTTACTGTACAGGGTGCATTGTGTCATTCTTAAAGTTATTTAGGATTTAGTAGCTTAGGAAACAACATGTTATCACATGGGCTTCAAAAGTGAGATACTTGGAAATTATGCTGTTATTTAATGTACAAATTTTTAATGTTTTCTGAAATGATGGGCCTCTGAGTGAGTTGTCCAAACAGTCCCACTGTACAGATTATAATGAAAATGGTAATATCACATTTCTGACGGTTTCTGAAAATTTAATTTTTGCCAACAGAATTAATTTAATTTTAAAAATATAACTTTTGCAATACTATTGACTATACTAAAAATCACCCAGACATCAAAGAGCTTACATAGAAGCTTCTGTTAAAAACCATGCAATTTTGTATAGAATTTGCAAGCCTGTCACTTTACCCTTGGAGGGGAAAAAAAGTTATTCAGAGTAATAACAATAGCTTGGTGGGAGAGAAAGTGGGCTTCATGCAGTAAAAAAGTTTCTCTCCAGCTGTGTGGGTTTTCCACAAGATTTTTTTTTAGTAATATTATCAAGTTATTTGTTATTTGCTCATGAATGCTGAATAAATACTGAGCAAATCCAAGACATTATTAATTTCCCTCATATTGCGTGTACGCACATGTAATGGTTCATTATAGCCCTGCATTTTCAGAGTATTCCAATGTAAATGAAAAGAGCCCAATTAAAAAAATTGTAGACCCTGATCCAACCTTTGTTGACTTCAGATCCTGATTTTGAATTGAGCACCAAAAGGGAAAATCACGCCTATTAAATTGAGTAAACATTTTCTTCATTTATCTGGGTGGCTTTTTTTTTTGTCAGTGAAAACTATTTTTTGCTAAAAATGCCAACCCTTAAAAACTTAATGAGTATTAATGAAAAGCTGGAATAATTTACCATGGACAAAAAGAGGGTAATTTTCCTCAGACATTTTGTTAATATGAACTGAATCCTAAAAGGCCTGTTCTCCATGTGGTTTGTCAGAATAATTCTCGTTGTAGGCAATAGGTACCAGGTATATATGCATCAACAGCAGAACAGACTGCTAAATATAGTTGCTGCTGCAGCAGCTGGTTCTCTCTCATGTTCATCAGATGAGAAAGCTCGAAGGTGCTGCAGCCTCACAGCATAAGAAGGATGATGCTTGAAGCAAATTTTTCCTGGGAACAGAGACATGAGCTTGGTTTTTCACTTCAGCCACTTCAGGCTTTTTCCAAGCACATGGACAGTGTTCATCCTGCTGTCTGCGGGCCTACCCCACAGGGACAACCAGCATGCAGGCTTGCCTTAGCCTAAGGAGGCTACCCAAATTTGCTGTGTGCATCACTTTGTCCAGGCTCTGTGACCACTGCAGGTTCTACAAGCTTTCTAAAAAAATAGGTGGTTGAGGCTTTTCCCTATTAGATTGAGAAGCAGTGTGTATCTCTAGACAAAGCAATAAAAGATCTGCACACTTTTCCTTATCTAAATTTTCCCATCATTTTTTTGCTGTCACTCCTCAGCTCCCTTGCATCCAAAGATGACATTTCCACCCTGCCTTCCAGGCTCAGGCTCAGCCTGGCTTTCCCTCTCTGTCTCCTCCCAGGCAGCAGCATCTTTCATCCTCCCTGGTGTCTCTCTGCTCGGAGAGCTGCCTCCAGGCTCTCTTCTCCTAAACAAGCTGCCTTTGCCTCTGGGCCCTTGGAGTCTCACAGGACTCAGGCTCTGTGATTTTTTTTTTTTCCAAGACCCAGGATTAGTATCTGATATCTTTTTTCACTTCTCTGGGATTTTCCACTATCCACATCTAGACCCCTCTGGAGAGGCAGGGAAAAAAACATGGCCCTTAACCTTTTATTTTCCTTGGGTAAAATCTATTCAGGTGCTGATAATCTTTAGCTATCAAGCTTCTCATGCACAGAGATTAACTTCCTTTCCTTGTCTTCTTAGCATACAGAGTATAAAACATTACATAGTAAAAAACAGCCATAAGGAATTCATAAATTATACATAGGCAGATTCCCCAAATCATCAAACATTCCCTTCTGTTAAAGATGTTCCCTATCAGTTATTTTTTCTGTGGTGTATGTACCTTTTCATATCTTCTCATCTAAGCTTTTATGGATTTTTTTGTTCTTTCTTGTTTTTCTTTTTTTGTTTGTTTGGTTTTGGTTTTGCTTTGGTAATTTCAGTGAGTTCCGATTTAAAACAACAGGACCCTGGTGTTTTACCCCTGTCTCTGCCCATCTTTGCCAGCAGAAACCGTGCAGCTTGGATGAACAAGTGAAGGGATTTCTCAGCTTAGAGAGACACAGACCTGGGGTGTTTGGTTTTGGTGTCCTTTCTCACATGCTTCACTTGGCAAAAGATAATTCAAAAGCCATGCCAGCTAAATAGTGTGAGTACTAGTAAGCTCAACACATGCAGAAATGAGTTGATCCATGATTGCATCTTATTCTGCTGTTCAAGTGCCTGTATTTTGGACAAGAGCCATTGAATTAGTACGCAGAGTACACATAGGAAACATGCGGGATTTAGGGCCAGCAAGAAGTACTTAGTTGTGGTGAAACCATAATTATATGTTCTATTGCAATGTGTGCTCAATTTTTCCACAAAAGATACCACTCTTACTAAATTTTTAAGGCCATGTTTCAAATCAAATCTTAAAAGTGCAAACTTAGGTGTCTTTAAAATACAAACCAAGGATTTTAAAGCATTGTTGGCTTAGCAGATGCATTTTTATGAAGTTCATATCCCAAAATAAAAGCACTTTAAGAATCCTGAAACTTAAAGTGTGTTGAAGTAAATGAAAATTGAGCATTTTTTGAGATGAAGATAAGGAGAATCAAGTGTTGAAGCCAAGAGAAGTAAAAGGGAAAATACAGCTGATCATACACCCATCCACCCCAGCCATTCCTCTCCAGCTCACCTCCACTCATCTCTCCACTGCTCTGTTGCTGTTTCTGTGTTCAGGTGGGATTGAGTGCAGGGTCAGTCCAGCCAAGCACTGCAGTTTTTCTGTGTGGAACAAGTCAGTCTCTGCTGTGGATCACACTCATGCTTGCTGCCTCCTCCTGTTCCCTGAGTCCCGTGAGAACAGAGGGGGAGCAGGCACCCAGCCCCGAGTTCAGGGTCAGACACAGCCAGGGTGAGCACCCCCTGCAAAACAGGCTCAGCACTGACAGCTGAACGCTTTGTGTTACTTCTGAGCAGGAGGGATTTGAGCAAGAACCTTGAATCTAAGATGTGAAATGTTATAAAGATCTGCAACAGGAGATGCTTGGTGTAGGAGAGCAGCGTTGGTTCATCTGACTCCATCTAACGTGGTGGTAGCTAAGAGGTGCTTCTGATCTCACATGTCTAGCTGGGTCCTGCCCATACAGCAGGGCAACAGACCTGCATCAATCAGTCCACACAACTTTCCTGCACCCTGGTTTCAGCCCCAAATCCCCTGGATGTATAGGCTGAAGGGAGTCCCAGTGTACCTCAGCTGGGTTATGGATCTAAGCAGTGGGAGGACAAGGAGCATGGAAAGCAAAGTACAGCTCTGCAGGTGAATTCACACTAAGTCAGAAGGAAATTATTCTCTTCCTGTACTCTCCAATGTTTACGTCATTTATCTCAAAATAGAATTAAGGTGTAAGAAAGCCTACAAAAGGCACAACTGCATTTCTCTGTAAAATTACAGGGTTTCTTCTTTTTGGAATAATGACTGTAAATTCCTTGGTATCATGGAGACTACTTAAGGTCACATTTACCAAAGCACTTTTAAAGAAAGTTCAGACCTTTTGTGTCTGACACATTCTGGTTATCTGTCTGGAGGCAAGGCTCCTCATTTTGATATGTAATGAATAAAATGCACAAGTGGAAGGAATGAGGATAATGAATTTGCAGGATAATTTTACTAATTATCTTGTTGCAGATCATAAAACTAAGGCTCTGCAAGTCAATCCTACCACAGCTATTAATACGCAATGCCTGAAGCTGTTCTTGTAACATTTATTACACATATCTCTGGTTCTGCACAAGTTGATAGTTTACTATTAAATTTGTAAAAGTGAGGTTAGTAGCATGTTCATTGTTCTGAGCATGACATGTAGAATTACACAGGTTTACCAAAGTCTAAAGTAAATGAAAGCATATAAAATAAGATTTTCTTCTACTGTGTGAATATTATGTGATGAATTGAGATGGAATTTATCTCACCTTGTTGTTATCTGAAGATAAGCATCTAATCTAAGTTAGGAATTTAATCTCCCTACCTAGTCACAGGAGAGAGGATAGGATAAATTATCCTCTGGGGATGCCTTTCTCCTCACTGACTACACAGGGATCTTGGTCTCTTTGCTAAAATTTCTTTCTTTTTTTTTTTACTAAAGTTAAATGGATTAAACTTTGCTGTTGAGAAGGGGTGAATAGGAAAATTTTCAACAAGGAAAAGAGCCAGAAACAAGCAATAGTACAACAAGGTTATGATTGACCCACCAACCATTTGGATGACAATGTTTAAAAGGTAGTTGGAGGACAAAAACATAGAGTCAGTCCACAGTGATGGTCTGCCTTTGGGAACAAATCAAGAACATGAAAAACTATCTGTCAAAGTGTGAGAGACAAGCTCAGGAGCCATAATGGGATGCTCAGTTTTGACTTTAGGAACAGGAACTGATGAGTGAGGGTGAAAAAGTACTGGCCTAAAAATACGCTCAAGAAAGACAAAAGCAGACACAGTACTGGAGAAGTGAAAAGTGGGAGGAAGCAAGTGGATCCTGGCACCTATTTCTTCTGCATCCAGAGGACCAGAAGGAGCTCAATCTCCTCCCTCCCCAGAGCAGTGCAGAATTGTCTCCCTCCCTGTGTAATCGACCACAAATCTCCTAAACTATTCCTGTGACCTTCACTGCTTTGCTCTGCCCTATACAAAAGTTTAGATATTGCCCATTATTTCTGCCATGTAGAAAAGTCTGGTGTTTAATTCATTATGGTGCAAAAGGGAATCAAAAGAGAAAATCTGTAGCCATTAGAAATGCAGAATTCTGTAGGGTGACTCTATGGAAAGGGAGTGGTCTGGGAAAGTGGCATGGTAGATCTTAACCCTGTGAGCTCAGGTCTGTGTCATTCTGTGTGGGCTCTGTAGGCACCTTGTCTCTCCTCAGCCAGTATTTGTTTACGACTGTAGTTGTTGGCACCGCCCATGTGATGGAGAGCATTGTAATGGGTATACAATTTTTCCTTAGAAAAAAATACAAATCCTCCCAAAAAGATCTATTCAGACTACTCCTGCAGAAAGCTAAGATACCATAAAGTTTTTGATAACTAAATCCATTTGGTGTTTTATCGCTCACCTCAAATAATTTCCTTCTGATATGAGACAAAACTACAGCACAATAAAAACCAATAATGATCTGGCACTTGGCTTAATAAAAGAGTCTTTTGAACTGCTCTAACAACATAGAAAAGAGGTCATCCATTTCAGCATAGATCTGAAAGTTAGCTGGAAATATTTGTAATATTAGCAGAAGAATCAAAGCTGCTTCTCTGCCAACCATGCCACAAATAAGAATTCTGCAAGTAAGGGCTTTGGAAGCCTCACAGGACTCTGCTTTAATAAGCAAGTCATCTAAAAGCACTGTTGCAGACAGCCATGGGGTACAAAATAACCCAGACCAGAAATGATCTGGCTGCAGAGAGACATTAGAAGCAACAGGTTCTCTCCAGATGACAGGATAAAAAACAAGACAGTTTTGAGAAATATTTTTCATGTTGCCTTTCTATTTTCTGTTTCGTGTCTTGCCTGGACTTTTCTCTCCCATAAAAGTTCATCAAAAACATTAAAAGAAGAAACGGAGTGCTATTTGCAGGTTTTGGTTTTGTTGTTGTATGAAATGGAGAGCATACTGTGCTATAAATAAAAACTTGTAAGCAAATTAAAACCTGCCTAACAGGAGATTAAGATGGTCTGAAGTCAGTGACTCAGATCATAAACAGTGCTGCCGTTAGCTGAAACTATTAATCACTGTGGGACGAAATAAAAGAGGAAATTTGTTAAAAAATAAGCAGGGGCAGGATGCTAACTCCAGGGGCTTGCTGTTTGGCTCGTTAATAATGTATAACGAAGCGTATGCCAGATCAAAAGCAAATCACATGCAGCTGGCAGAAAATGAAATGGCATTAGGCAAAGTATTTGTCTAGCTATGAGGCTATTTAAGAAACTGCTGTCTATTAATGTGATGTTGATTAAAGCTTTTCAAATTAAGCTTTTCAAATTAATTTTTGCACATAGAAACCCCATCAATAAAACATGGTATATGCCTTTTATATATGCATGCACGCATATGGGGATACCCATATGTATGCATTATATATTATAAATACCGCAAATATTTAGTCACAACTTTGCTAAATTACCAGGAATTATCAGCAGCTAATTAAATCATTCTCACATTCTTATTGTAATTGATACTCTGGGTGTGTGTGTACTGAATAATTGTTATTTGTCTGTGTTATGATGCTATTTTTGATACAATAGACTGACAAAAATCAATAGCAGAGGGAGAAAATGAGTGCTGATGTCACATCCGTGTTCCTCACGTGTCACATGGTTGGTTTCAAAAATCTAGAAGGGAGACGTGTCTGCTGATCTCCTTCATCTTTGGATGTGCTGGCTGAGCAAGTGGTCAGGAAGCTGCGGCACAGTACTTACACAGACAGGTGCTTTTCCACCAGCGTTCAGTTTTTAAGGCACTGATACAGGCATCAGTGGCTGAGGTTAGGTTCGTGCAGGAGGCCAGAGACGTGCTTCTGCATCTGGGTGCAGTGTGGACCTGTTTTCAATCCAGTGAAAGCCTGAACCACAAGGCCTGGCCTGAAACACCCATGGTCTAACTCGTCGGCTGGAGATGTGACCCTGTTGTTGGGCTGGCTTGGACTTTTCTACCTTTGCCAGAGGTCCAGATTCAACAGGGGGGAGTGAGCAGTGTTTCCTCCCAAAACTCAGCACGGTGTGAAGGCCTCCTGAGAAGCAGGAGCCCCTTGAGGCTGGCGAGAGCTTGCCAAGTGCCCAGCATTGCGGCTGATGCGAGTAGCGGAGCACCAGCCAGCCCCTCTGCCATCCGCTGTCTCCGCCAGCAGGTATTTGAAAGGCAGCAAGCCCTGCCCTGTGCTGCTGCACAATGAGCAGCACTGCACTGGTGTCAGACCGCCGCGCGTGTCCCCGCGCAGCAGAACCCGTCAGCTGCCAAGGGCACGTGTGGGGGAAACAGCGCCCGCGGCCTGGCAGCCCCGCGCCCTTCTGCAATTACCAACAACGCCTCGCTCCTGTCACCGCGTACTAAAAACATGGCACAGTTACCGAAATAAGCGAGCACTTAAGGGAAACCCAGACCTTTTATGTCTGCCACTTATTTCCTGATTATCTTCCTGGAGGTCAGGCCCTTCGTTTTGACACTTAATGAATAAAATGCCCACGTTGCAGGAAATGGGATAATGAATTGTGAAAAGACATAATCAGCAATGACTAAATAATTAAGGGAATTGAAATGTAGAGTCATGTGGGAATGTATTAATAATAACATGATTTTTCCATATGCTAAAAAATTCTGTCTGTTTTTAGAAAATCAGTCATCGCACATGCTCTGTAGAAAAAAAATTAATGTAGACTAATATGAACTGTAATTAGATGTTCTGCTTTTAAACAGCTGAATAAAAGATGAAATCATATAGAAAGTATATTTAGATACAAGCCAGAAAGTAAACTGATTATTATTCATAGTGCTGTTAATAGGAGCTGTAATTTATGCACCTAGTGGGAATCATGTTAGGCAATTAGGAAAGGGAGTCACACTTGACTTCCCTTTATGCATTTACATATTTATATATTTTTCTATATCTTGCCAATGTCTCCATCTTTCCAGTTACCTTTAATCCACAAAACTGCTTAGAATAAGACCTTTTACACTGAAATTCTCTGTTGGAGCTCAAAAGTTGGCCTTCACTTAGATTAAAGGAAACCACACAAGCTTATCTTTGATCTTAGTTGTCCCCTGACACTGGACTTTTGCAGGTCCTCAGTATGACATGAAGAATGGGACTTTTTCATTTTTCTCCACACTTCACCTTCAAAGGCTTGCAGCAGAAATTATCCTGGCAGTAGATCAGAATTGTGCCCGCTTGTGCTCTCCGCTGCTTATGCTACCCTCTCCCTGCTTACCCAGGACCCAGGCTCTCAATTGCTTGGTCCCTGTAGTCTGCACCTAACAAATCCTGGACTCCTATAATTCACCACACATGCAGCACTGAAATCCCAATGATCTGGATTTTGCCTCTTGTTGGCATTGCTGAGTTCATAGAATATACAGTCCATTATGAATATTTAATACTTTCAGAAGTTCAATGCAAGAATGTGTTGTGCTTACCTTGTGCAATAACATGGTTAATATTTTCATCTGAAAGTGCCCTGGTATCTAGTCACATGCCAATGCAGACTTGCAGCAACCCCATAAAATACGGGTCAGCTGGAGAGGGTCACATCACCAGATATGTTGGAACAGATGGGTGGGCTGAGGTACAGAGAACTGTTGGGGTTTGCTCAAGGTAAAAAGAAAGTGGCAGAGCAAGGATTAAAATTCAAGGCATTAGATCAGCAAAGGATTATCAGCTTCATTCCCAGACATATATAACATGTATCTCAATTAATCTGCAGATTTGAAAATATTCCAGCGTTTGGAAATATTCAGCCCATAACTTTCAAAAAAAGAGGCAGGGAGATGTCACAGGGACTGGGAAGAGACAACAAGGGACTACAGGATGGGGTGGACCGGTGGGCCTTTTCCCACTGAGCTGTGCTGCCACTGGGTTGCAGGGCAGTTTCACAGGTAGCGTGCCCCCATGAGTATGCAGGAACAATGCAAGGTGATAACCTAAGCTGAGTCCCCTCTCACAGCAGATAAGAAAAGTCTCATTTTTCCTCTCTGTGTAATGCTGAACTGAGCCAAACTACCCCATAAGCCTGACACTGGCTGCTACCAGACATATCTGAGGTGAGACCTCGATGAGCCTTGTAATTAATACATTACCAGTCCTGAACTTTAGGTTATTATGCTCTGGTTTTACTTGCCATGTTTTGCTAAGGCTGTTCTCATCACTTTACTGGGTGTGATGCTGCAGAAGGAGTCCCCATAAGGTATGTGGCACTTCCCCACTCTCTCTGTTCCCCCACAAGCCCTCCTAGAGATGAGGACCTGGTGTCTTGGCACAGCCCTCTGGCTGCAGGGCTTGTATTTTGGCTGTGGACCATCTTTTGTAATTGGGCTGGCGACGGCTGCCTCTACTTCTGCTTGGGGCTGAGGCTGCCAGTGCCAGTTGCTCCCCCTCCACCCAGGCTGCAGATTGCCCCACCAGCACCCAGCACCTCACCCTCTGACAGGCCCCTCTTTCACCCTGTCTCGTGCAACCATCTTCCCAGTACTACTTTTAGCAGACATTATGCAGTCACGACCCACTCTTTGGCACACCCCGACACCCTCCTTGCCTCTCCCATTCCAGAGCCAGGAAGCAGGAGGTAGTCTATGAGCAATATCATGTAAAGCTACAAGCCACAGAAGGAAAAAAAAAAAGGCAATAAATGCATCCCCATGCATTCCAATAATGCTATTTTTTTATCAGGCAGAAGGTGATTTTAATTCGCCCCCATAAATGCATCTCTCTCCCAGGCGTTGCACGGGTATGGCTCATTGCATTTGTTCTCTGTCAAAGTGTGATATCTTGGGATGGATCCTGCGGGCTTAAAATAGAAATGTTCCTGCTTGCTGCTGCTGATGTATCATTGGGCAATCATTAAATAAATTCAGTGTTTTACTGCATTAACAAAAACACATGATTGTTTAACAGAGTATATTACAGAAGATGGAGGCTTTAATGGTCTCTATGGATTTTTAGTTTGTAAGAGTACATTATGAAGCTGTCTTGGTAGGGTGCTGTTTTCATATGTGAAAGAAGTTACTGGCGTTATACATCATTTTTATATCTTGTTGCTAGGCAACATATCATAGTGCAGTTATTGCAAAGGTGTCTGCTTCCTCGTTAAAAATCTTCATGTTGCTCCTTAATTCTGCAAAATTAGCCCTGTTCTTGGTCCTATCCTGCCTCCGTGGATATCTTTTTGATTGAGGTTTCATCCGTTAAGTTTTGGAGAAATATCACAGATCTTTTACTACCTGAATTTGGGGTTGAAACCTAAAGCATGTGCATTAGTGCTAATCTTGAGTTTCCACCTTCATCACAATTTATTTTCATGCAGGGAGCCATGCGTTTCCATTCACTTGGGATTCAAAATCAGAGAAGTAATTTGAGTGGTGTTGTGTTTAAGATACGTCCTATGACAGTGAGTGTTAAAAAAGCAACAACAACAAAATATAGGGACTACCTAGAGTGTTCTGGGAAACTTATAAAATTCCCTTTCAAACTCATTTCTTCTACTCTTCAACACAATCTGCAGCTCCTGCTTCAGCATGGTGTTGTTACAAACTCCTAGTATATTATCATTTTCAAGTCTAGGGACAGTTTTGCCTCAGCTTGGGTCAGGTTGTGCAAGATTTGGAGCTTTACAGGACTGAGTTGACTCACTTCATTCTCACCTGGAGAAAGCAAATCTGTTTCAGAAAAATGCGGTTGGTAATAACAGACAGTATCACTCACAAATGTCTTCCACACAACAAAATAACATTTTTTTTTTGAGTACCAGCATTTATTCCCTTCATTACTACTTCTCCCAATCTTCTTTGACTTGGAGAGCTGTCTGCTAGGGCTGTGTGTGCTCCCCAGGCACAGGGGTGGCTCTGGCACGTGTACCCCCCCAGCTGCTTTTGCAGGCTCACGTGGATCCATGGCACATGAAGGGGCTGCCAGCACTAGGCAAGGGGGAACTGGGGGCTTCCACAGACCTCAGCATGCAGCAAATGCCTCTTTATTATCCTCATCCCTCATACCTTTGTTAGTATTGTATTATATAATTCTTTTCATTAACCAAACTTAATGCACTGGCAGTTAGTGTACCTACTGTTCATTTTGGGGCAAATGGTACTGTTGTAATATCTGGTTTCAATTAAGCTGTTCTGGATAAAAGCTGGCATGCTAAAAGCTCCTTTAAATGCTGTTCCTTGGTATGCACCCACACAGCAACAACCAGTAAGTCAATGGGATTTTGTCTAACATCTCCCTTGGAAAACATAATTTGAGGTATGGTGTCAGGGCAGTTCTTTCTAAAGGCACGTGCACCAGAGGCAGAGAGATGTGAAAGAAACATAAAAGAAGTTTGTTCTCTTATTCTTTTTCAGCTGTAAAAGATTTAAAAATAGATATGAGACTTATACTCTAAAGCCTACTTTTTAAGGAAAAATGTGCAAATAATTAATTTATAATAGGACTAGTTTCACAATTCTGTGAAATTTTAATAGATAAAATTGCAAATGAAAGAAAAGAAATTGCAAAGGCCAAAATGTTTAACTTCATGATGAATCAATGTACTTTACTAAAAAATACCTGCAAATACTTTTGGCAGTGTTTTAAAGCTGATAGTTACCTCTTCACTCTGAAATAACTGTGTACCTGCAGATTTCACCCCACAAACACACTGGACTAATTCTGGAAAAGCTCATGGCTCCATTTTGCCCTTAACTACTTCCCTGTAACTTGAAAGAAAAGGGATAGGGTGGACTCACACTACTCTTCTATTGCTTCTATCCACACAATTTACCTTTAATGTTTGGGCCCCTAGATGATACAACCACTTCCACTCTGTTCCTCCAACATAATTAGTGAAAACATTAGCACTGTTTTCCCACTAACAATTCCTCTGCTCTGCACCCCTGGCTGAAGCTGCTAGAAGTGAGTGATGAATATCCAACCTGACCAGCTTGATCTAATTCCTTTCCTGCCCTATCTCCCATCAATTTGAGGAGACATTGTTAAAATGCATGCAACTCACTGTAGTCCAAGAAGTGTTGTCGGCGTCCGGAGGAACCTTCCTTCCATTTCAGAGAAGAAAAGAGTTTGGAGAATCAGCATCACTTTTAGTATCTGTTTATCCATAAAGTCATATTTTGTTTGAGCAATTTTACCAGATGATCTCTTGAAACCCCTTTGGTCCATATAGAAATCTCTGCAAAAGCGATTGCTCAGTTATCAGTCAGAATCACCTTAACTGGATGATTGTTTCATTCATGGGAAGTTTCTAACATAGGTAGCTGAAGTGGCTCAGTTAATCACTTGTCTTTTCTCTGTGCAAAAGGCAGAGGAGAATTCTCTTTTAAACCATATTCAGATTCAAGAATTAACCAAGACAGTGCCACAGGAAAACAAGAGTACACTGGGGAGAAAAAGCAGTTGCTTCTCACTCAACTGATACAAGCCACAGAAGGAGGCTCTCCAGAATGAAATAGAAGGCGCTCCAGAACAAAACAAGCGGTGAGACTCACCACACAACTCACACACCACATTGTGCCCCGTACCTATGTTGTACATTATTTCACTGGGATATAAAAAATTCAGCTCTGATTTCCAATGACACTGTAGTTCCATGGGTTCCTGTTGCCTCAGAAAGGCTGTCCTTGCTGATCACCAGGCCAGATGTGCAGCAGGATTGCCTCTTCTTCCACCTACAGCAGTATTTCCCATCATGTTCACACACTCATGAGGGGAAGTGACAGCCTCCTTCTTGGACTCAGTGGCATGGAACTGTACACTGCCCCATCCAGGACGGGGCAGGTGATGACAGGCAACCTTGCCCTCTGCCATTACACTGGTGAAACAGTTCATCTGGGCCTGGGGAACAAGGGGGAGTTTCTATATTATTTACAAGTAGATGATGCTTATTTCTGGCTGCCACCAACTGGCATGGTCTGTAAAGTGCCCTACCCCAGAAACTCAGCTTTTCAGGGCTGGTTAGGGATTTGTGGATTAAAAATAGCTGTGACCAGGAAGAGGCATGGTACCAATTTCTATTTGCTATGCACTTCATTAAAAAAATCTTTATGTTTTGCTTCAATAAATTCTCTACTTCCCCACTGACTCTCTAGATGCCTGTAATTCTTAGAACACTCAAATAAACAGGATCAAGACAATTTTGTTTGTCCAATGTGATGAATCTGCCAGCCCTGTCTATTGCCTTTCTGTGAATCTTAGTCTCCCAGGACCAGAGCCAAATTTGACACCTGGTGCCAACCAATACCTGATAGTCCCAAGTTTTTTTGGCCAACACTGTTCAAAACATATTAGTGCCAGAACCCTCTCCACAGCTGATCGTGAGAATTGTGTGGACTGGTTTGCTGCACAGCAGCTCTCTGATCAGCTCAGTCCTGATACATCTTTCTTGTTGGAGCCCAACAGCAGCGTCTCACCATCTCATGTCACCATAAGTGGTCTTGCCATTTCCATTTCAGTCTGAGTTACCAGGGAAAAAAAAATAAACCAAAACAGAAGGAGTGCTGAGCCAATCAGCGTCTTCAACCGTGGAACAATTTTTCTGACATCTACTTTCCTGTATTTTCAAACATGTATATGTTGCCCCTTTCTGCTCTTCCCCCAACTTAGTTACCCTCTCTTGGTTAGGATACTGAGGTGAATGATGCCTCTGATATGCCCACTTGTTAAATGTGCTGTGGTACTTCTAGGGAAAAAAAAAAAGAGCAAATATGCCTTAGTACCACTTGGACTTTAAAAATACTGTTACACAATCTTAGTGTGCTAAAGTCTATTTGGTAGCCAAATTAAGTCATTGTTTCCATGTATTGCTTCCTTTGTCTGCATCCATCTTGAATTTCATCTCATATTTGGACTGCAGGTGTTTTGGGGTAGGAACTGCTCTTTCAGTGTCTGTGTGGGGCACTTTGCTGAGTGGATCCAGACCAGGACTCCAGAAAACAACTACGTGTTTACACCTCCCATTCACAATTTTCATACAGATTCACAATCCAAAGACAGATTATTTCCAGGGGCCTTGTGTTCGTAACTGAAGGGATCCTTCCTCTTAGCATTTCAACATGGTTTGCAGCAGCCTGAAAGGACTCTTTCCTAGAGAATGGGGGAGAGATCCAGGACATGATGGTTCGCCCCTCCACTGCTTCATCCTTTGAAGGACAAAGTTCAGTTTCATCTGAAATTGTCTCCTAAATTCAAAAGATTCTGAGAGATCCCAAATCTTGGTCTCCTTTACCAATAATTATGTATCCATAGCTTTACTTGTTATGAGGCATTGCTCCCAAAGGCACCTCTACCTTAACTAGGCCATTCCAACTTCAGGCTCTTGTTATGTCTTATGAAGGTGCAGAGGTGAATCTGTTAAACTTGTATATCTGGAGGGAAAAAATTATAATCCCTTCACTACCCTATAGCATTCATTCTTCTGACAGCTTTCAATAAAGTCCTGACAAAATATAAGTTCAACACTGGAAATGTGTTTAGCTTATGTCATGACCTGCAGATAGTTTTGGAGACTTCTGTGGATTTCACATCCATCTCCAGCTCCATCAGTTCAGCCTTCTAGTTGTTTTCTTCCCAAAATCTCAGTGCACTCTTAAAAAGGTAAGGTGGTGATATGTTATTTAACATATATAGGATTGACACTTTTAAGTGATCCTCCAAAATTGCGCAAATATCCGGTTTGAAAGGGTTGGAAACCAATTTATTCCTATGCAGACTTGTCCAGATAGATTTTGTACTATATTGCTATTTCCCATGAGTATCCTCCAGAGGATAGCCTTTAGGCTTTGGGACCCCTTTTGACTCTGTTTTGCTGAGGTATCCCCACTTCCAGCTGGAAAATCAGAGTGCTAATCAACTTGTCCCCCTGTTGCTCTTTGGGTAAGATTTCTCCTCCTGCATCTCTATTTGAAATACAGTTGTTCATTACCAAGAATTCTTGGTCTCTGTGGACCAGCATTTGGAAGAGAGGAGCAGCTTCCTCAACACTAACTCTGGTTTTCTGCGAAAGATTTTTCACACAAACTCAATGACCCACGTCCTGTCACTGCTGCCACTGCTGACTTGGAGCCCAGTGCTCTGACACACCTCACTGATAAGGTACCAAGTGGCAAATGCCCTCCCTATCAGAACCTTGCTCTAGAAAGGGTCTGGATGGCGGTGGTGCACCTGAGGCCACCTAAGTCTTGTCACTGTAGAGGAAGCCAGTGACTCCTGCACTGGAAACCTGCCCCTAGAGCAAAACATCTGTGGAAGCCCCTCTTCAAAAACCACAGTTAATGTCAGGTAAGTTACCTATATTTTCCCCTCAGTCTCTAATTAGACATCCCAATTATGCAGTTTAATCTAATTAAAGTAATGATGCAATTATACAATAATTGATGCATAATCGGCATGCAAAAACCTGTGTAAGTATTATTTAACCAAGAGAGCAAATTTTAGATGAACCTTTTCAGTCTCTTAAAAGTATATCATTTTAGCAACCGGGTTGAGGAAGGGATTTTGCCTACTCAAGAATTTATAAATCCTTACTGCCACTAGTAAAATTACTTTTTCTTACTATTTATGGGCATTGAGCTTCCATTGACTTCAATGGGAGTTGTCTCTGAGACACAGACAGAAGTAAAGCTTGGAGCCTCCAAAAGGCTCACCACAATTATCTCATCCAAAGATGGTAAAGTGCTGTGAAGTCATTTCAGGAATGCCTAATACTGGATTGCCTGCTGCTAGAGATGATAAAAAAAATAAAATAAATCTTTTTGTAGATTGCAAGTGAAGACAGCTCTATGGTACCCGTACTGGTACTTTCTCAACAAACCTTACCACTTAAGATAATTTTTTTTAATTAACTGCAAATTGCTTTCTCATTATCCAAAATAAATGTGCAAAATGTGCATATTACATATGCACCAACCTTGCAGATGTATAAACTAAGCCTTAGCTGTGTATCTACCTAAGTCCGATGCACCAAAATGACAGTGTGAACAGGGATGCAGGAGTCCTGGCTCTAATGGTATGAGCAAGAACCTGGTTTTCTTGACTCATTTTTCTGAAACAGATAAACTGAGAAGCATGTGTTTCATTGTATGAGAATGTTTGCTGTTGGATGTTTGCAATAGCCAAAGACCCATGTTCTGAAATGACATCAGAGACCTGGGGGTCTTGTCTGATATAAAATGGGACTTCTTCTCATCCTTGGGAAATACTTCCTTTAGCCTACTCCCCATCCCCTTTCTGTTGTGCAGTGAACTGTGCACTCTGTATGGCTTTTTCCCACCTGTGTTGTGGCTGTATGTCAGCAATATTTTACCCTTGTTTTGGGAAGTACTGTGGAATCAAACACGTCTACATTCATATAATACTCTACAAGTAATCCAGTGTGCCTGGCAGTGTTAAGAAATGAGAATGGCCCATCCCTTTCTTTGTCTCTGTTGCATAACTCATGCTTTAAACTAGGTATGTTATACTGAGAGATGTTATAAAGTGAATTTATTCAAAATACCCCAGTATCTGTGTCAGTATAACTATTTACAAGCAGGGAAATTTCAGAGGAAAATGTGAATGTTCCCTGACAAGCAGTCACTTCAGCTTTTGTTGTTGTCGGGTTTTCTTGCACAATTTGCTGCTAAGGTTCTAGTTTTAAGTGTTATTACCCATGTGTGTGGAAGTATAATTTTGATTTGATCTGTATTCTCTTTAATGCCAAAATTGCTGAGAAAAGCCTTTTAAATTTGATTTCAGTTCAAATATGATGGGTTTACTGTCATTTTTTAATTGTCAGCATTCATATTGCTAGTATAAGTGTTTAATCCTTTTCATGACAGACACTGAAAATATGTTTTAAAAAAAACTACAAATGAACAATTGTTCATTCCTGGTGATATAAATTTGGTTCTACATATGGAGTCACTGTGAGCTTGCATATATGGCCCACAGTTTCCAAGCTTAAGCAGTCACAGGTGCTTGGGTGACCCTCTGGTCACTGATAAGGGTCACATAGGGAGAATTTTTGTCTTCCAATATTTTTTTTTCTTCCCACTTGGTGGTTTCAAACTGAATTTAAGAGGACAGACTTGGCTAGGCAGTGTATAAAGTAAGTTTCTGGTGCATACTGAGTCCTAGTTCTTTGACCTAAAGGATGCAGTTATTTCAAAGACAGGGGAAAAAAAGCCTTTCCCATGCCTTTCTTGAATGAAATTCTCTTGTTGGTGGGCTACAGAACATCAGCAGGTCCATCAGAAAAGACCACCCAGGGAAGTGGTTGAGTCACCATCCCTGGAGATATTTAAGAGGTGTGTGGATGTGGCACTTGGGGACCTGGTTTATTGGTGGACTTAGCAGCGCTGGATGAATCGTTGGACTTGATGAGTTCAGAGTATTATTTACTCAGAGGTCTTTTCCAACCTAAACAATTCTGTGATTTGGTAGCAGACATCTGGAGATGGGAAAAAAGCAAGGTAAATGCAGGTAAAAGGTATTCAAAAATTCAGCAAGCATACTACTGCACAAAACCCGCCAGAACTACAGCATGTTTATATTCCATGGAAAAAGTCAGCATGAAAACCTAATGTCCAGTTATTTCACAGCTCTGCTCACCTCTATTACTAACAGAAGTCTCATCAGTGTAGATCACAGGCAACATCATTGTGCTGATTTTTCACTAGTCCTTATTTTTTTAGCAGCAAACTCACCCATATTTTTTGTAGGAACTTGAGTCTGAATTTCCAATTTGGTGATTCTGATAGGCCAGGGGCTGCTGTCTTTGGTCAAGATACAATAACTAAAGGAAAATCTTTGAAAGAAGTATAACTGCCTGAATTACTACTCTTTTATATGTTTTTAAATGAGAATGTAAAGGCCAAGGGCATTTTTTCCTATTTAATACTATTAAATCCATCATTAAATCTCTCACTGAACACTGGGTGAATTTAATGGTGCCCTCAAGTGCCGATGCCGTTGCTTGACTGTGTTAATATTGTTGTATATACAGATGCAATAAATAACACTTAGCTAAGGTAGTGTTAGCAACCTGATTGGGTATATCAGTACAAATAGCTGCACTAATGAGATTAAGCATTAGAAACCAACAGCAATGGGAATCGAGGCACTGAGGCTAAAATATGGATGGGGATTCAACACATTGAACCTATCAATAAAACCGAACAGACTCTACTAAAAGCTTTACTGCTAGTTGGCATTAAAGGATTAATTTGAAAGTACAGTTTTTATCTTTTCTCATCTCACTTTATCGCATCCTCTGTCTTAAAACTCCTGTCTTTCTGGTGCACAAGTGTTATGAGTGCTTCTCTTTGCTGAACACTCTGCAAAACCCTTGGCAAGTCACGCTGCTTTGCCTTGTTGTAACACCAGTTCCCTTTGGTTGATGTAATCCAGCACTGGGAATGGGCTGGGTTTGTACCATTGGTATCTTTTATGTCTGGTATTCTGAACACAGAGTTGCACTAGTTGAGTCACCTCCAAATCCCTGTTTCTTCTCTCCACATACATCCTTTGGATGTAGTTGCCTTGCTCATGCAGATTATTTTAAGCCACTTTAATTGCAGGATCCCCAAATGTTCATTATTACAGTACTCTTTCACCAGTGCAGAAATCTCCAACTGACTCCATTGCGTTTTGAAGGTATTTCCAATTTATGGTTTTATTGCTAGTAGGGAAAAAAGCTTTATGTTGTAGTCTTTCTTCTGATGGGCTTCTATGTATGCTAAAGCTCTGAAGGATATATCCAGTGCTTTGTTTTACTGAGAAACTCCTTCAAAGTGAAAAAGAACTGACCAAAAGGACTAATCTTAATCAACAGGGGTGAAAACCTTGCTTGGGCAGAGAAGTCCCTGAAGGCTTAAGTGTATATTAATTGCTACATAGACATTATCTGAAGCTTCTGATTTCAATGAATTGCAGTTTGATGCCTCTTATAAAGAGCAATCAAAAGAAATTAATGTTTGCTGCTATGAAAAAACCTTCTGTGACTTTTACTATTTTAAATTTCCAATTCGCTTCCAATTCTAAGGCAGTTATTTCTGGTTCCCTGCACTCTAAAAAATAGGTAACTTAAATAAATAGTGGTAATGATATGTCCTGTTTCCTTTTTCTTTATGTATTACTTTAATTTTTCCACATGATTTCTATGAGGTTAAAAAAAAAGAAAACATATACATCCTAATTTTTTAAATGTCAGCAAAGGAATGTTAATTGTATTGTAAAGTGGATAAGTAAATCATGTAGTTAAGAGCTCAAAAATAAACAAGCATTTGTAACCATCTTATTTCCTTGCATACCTCTATCATAATGTAGCCTATAATTTCATAATCACCTCCTGTTTGCTGGCAAACATATTGAGGAGCTTTTTAGAGAGTTGTGAAAACTTTTGCTAGCATCATTTTTCATATTATTCTAGCTGTAAAACCAAGCTGTCTTTGTGGTGAGAGTCTGGTACAGCATCAGCAGAGAATGCCTAGAAATGGTGAGGCAGTGTGACGTGCTGCTCCACAGGGGTTTTCTGTGCCCCGTACAAGCCCTTCAGCAGTTCAAGTTAAACAGTTAAAAGCTGATTCAAGGATATGTTTATTTTGCTTTCTGATAATTTAATGTGATTTAAAACAATTTCGATAAATCTAAATGTATTCCGTTTTAGTTAAAATGGTTTAAAAATCACTTCCTCTTTTTTTTTATAGATGCAAATTTCTTGTGCAGACGATGTCTACAATAATGCATAAGATACTGGTGTTAATCTGCTTTTTAATGAAATAAATGGTGAAATGGACGAAGCCAGAACATTCTTTCAAAGTAGATTTAAGTCTTCAATATAGATCTTCATACCTTGTACTATTTTTCCCATCTGGAATCACAGATTGGCATTGTCACCCTCAGTGCCATTTGTGTCGACACAAGAGTTTTTAAGGGACTTTCTGACTCAAAATTCTTTCAACCTTAGTTCCAATTTTATGAGTTGGAACTCATAATAATGTTATGGCACTTGCAGAGATTATGGGGATGCTGGGATGCCTAATTCAGGTTTGCAAACTACCTTGCAAATGAAAGCCAGTGCATATAACAAGCACGAAATACTATTTCAGGGCTTAAAACAGACAGAGCTTGAGACAGTAATAGCTTTGAGGAACACACAATATAAGCACTAGGCAAATGTAAATTGCACAGCTGCAGAATGGTGTCCGTCACTGCTCCATGTCTGTGTTTGCAGCTAGAGAGAAGCACACACACAAAATGAGCTTTAACAAGAAATGCCAGATTGCCTAGGGACATCTGAGGCAAACAAAGGGGCTCTGCCTGCCTCTGACAGCATTGCAAAGGCCACCCCACGTGTAGCAGGGAGAAATGCTGAGTGCTGTTGCCTGCCCATGGAAAGGCTCCTGAGAGCAGGGTGGTGAGCAGAGCTCCCAGCCAGGCGGGCTCCCGGCTTGTGCACAATGCCCTCGCAAGGACTCCCGACACACCGTGCTGCTGGCAAGCCCAACATTTCTTTACACAGCAACAAGGGCCGGCCTCCAGCCCTCTTCCCACTCTCCTAGAGGATGGTCCACATCCACTGGTGTGCCCCGTGCTGTCTGTCTGCTGACCATAGCAAGAGTGTTGGGCAAATGCCTCTGTTGTGTTTGTCCCCACACTCAAATCCCCAAGGTTTATCGTGGTGCATCGGGAGCTTATGAAATTAAAAGCAGTAGAGGACAACAATGGACCATAGGCTGTTGATACATGAGAAAATAAGAAACTTCTGTTTCTATGTTTTCTAAAGCACAGTGGGACATCCTTTTCTCACAGTCACTCTTCTCGTGGTCAGTACTTAGCATTCATGTGTGAATACAAATGGGTCATGTGTTTCCTTGACTTACAAAGTGTGTATTGACAACCATAAATGCTGAGGATTTTGATGAACTGAAAAATAAATAAAATCCCACTTTTTAGGTGTGAGTTTGATTGGTGTATCTTATCACCCAGAATGACTAGTGCTCTGACCTATGTGAGGTAGCTTCAGCCACTCTCCCCTGTCTTGAACCTATTATCTTGTATTTGGCTGAAGCATATAATTCAGAAAAACATCCTTTACCTTATGACTTGAAGAGATGAAGATAGGCATTTCCATAGCACTACATCCCCACAGTGAACCACCAGCTCACGAGAAGTTGTTCTTTTTTTCCTACCTTCACCCTGCCTTTTTGTTCTTCTCTCCATTGGCTCACGGTACAAGAAGTATGTGTATTGTAACCCTGATGATGTTAGTGATTTTTGTCTATTTTTATGAACTGGCAACAGTTTCCACTGATTTTTTAAGCCGTCTCTTGAGAACCCTATTGAAGGTGTTGACTCTTGGGACAACTTGGGTTTCCTTGGGACACTTGGGTGTTAGCTACAAATAGATTTTCTAGAAGTCATGTTACAGGGGGTTTTCGCCCATGAGGATGCTTACACAAGTCAAGCATAGTGGCTCTTAGTGTAACAGAGCTGATTTCACCTGTGATCTTTTCTCAGTTCCTTTTGTTTTTTCACTTCCTCAGAATTCCCAGCATCTCTTAAGAAATGTGTTCAAGGAAACAAGCTTCTACAGCATTGGCATACCCAGTTCTGTTCTGCTACCATATTCAAATGCACCCTGGTGGATTGAGCTCTTTGGACAAAAAATATGACATGTGAGATGTTTGTTTTTAGTTTCTTGTCCTCTGATGATCCCTAACTCCTTTCTGGGTCCAGTGCCCTAGTCTCTAGTATTCTTAATTTCTGGGCATGAACCTATGTTCAGCTCTGTACACCTCTGTACCCTTAGCTGAACTAGTATCTGTTGGCTTCAGACATCACATTGTGCCATTGTGCTACTTCTAGAATACAAACCAGCAAGATTTAACATCTTTCTGTCAATTCAGATCTAGGAGGCACATGATGTAACCTTGAGAACAGATGGCTGAATTCACATACACTGAAGCACACAGTGCTACACTGATTTCTTAATCTCATTCTGAATAAATGACTTGTATATGAACAGATTCCCCAAGTTGTCAGAGCATCATAAACAAAATTGTTTGCTAATTGCAGTCAGCCACATCCATGCAAGGTTGTCCAGGAAGGATTTACAGGCTGCTTTGCCTTGCAGAACATCTTTGTTTTATGGCAGGGAAAAGGGGAGGAGAGTCTCTGTCTTGATGCTCAGCTCTTCAGTTCAAGGCTCCAGCCTGGTGTAATTTTCACCTGTAAACTGAACAGATTTAATTTAATTGCATTAAGAAACCACAAGTGCAAAACCTCTTGGAACTGTACTTCATAGAGCTACATTTGACAGTTTTAACTCCTAATACTTTAAATCTGACTTTTTTCTTTTTATGGATTTTTCTTACCCTCTCTATCCTCTTTCCACACTGACCAAGTTTGTTGTAGTAGCACAGAACAGAAGCTTCCTTGCTTCTTGTTATGGTTGGCAGCCTTCACAGGTACATTAGCCAGAAGGCATTCTGGTAGCACTTTCACCCAGAGTACAAGGTATTTACTTCATGTAGTGTCTGCCCATAACTTGTGCACAGAGCACACAGGCATCACTGTGTTACCCCTGAGTTTGGGAAGGTTGACATGCTCCATCAGTTGGCTGAACAAGCTGAGCTAAAAATACCAATTCATACCCGCTGGTGAATCTCCACTGTGGATGCACAAAAGAACTCTTTGAGTGAGCTCCCAGGTTTCCAGGAACCAAGTAAGTCTTTATGGTACCCCCAGTCCTCTTAAAATGACTTCAGGGGTATGAAATTGGAACCAAGAACAAATTAGACAAAACCAATGACCTGTTATTTCATCTTCTGACCAGGGAGTGATCCAGGACCACTAATGTACCTATCACAAAGCTTCCAGCCTCCCCCAACATAAGAAAATGGAAAAATTTGTCTCGTTTAAAAAAAAAAAGAAACCTAGATTTCTTTTCCCCCACAAAATTTGCTTCAATTACCTCCTTGCATTTAGCAGTGTATTTTTGTCTGAATTAAAGGAGTGTTTATATTAGAACATTGCATGCATTTGTGGAAAAGATATTTCAGTATTGATAAATATTTACCGTGATGGTATTTCTGTCTTCTCCAAACCGCAGATGTTTTCCTTACTAAATGTGTCTGGTTTTCAGCTTTGAGCATTTTTCTCTGCTTTTGTGTGTGTATTAATACAATCATCCATCAAAACAAGAGTAAGACCCTGACCACTGTCCTGGTACTTTTTTTTCAATAGGCTTTGTTTTAACTTCTTGAAATGTTTCCAGAGCAATCTTGAGGCCACTACCATTGCCTAAGAATTAACATGCTTGCTACGGTCTCTGAAAATGTCAGCTATATGCACTTTTTCATTATTATCTGAAATCATGCAGAGATCTGGACCTTGAAGTATCCCAGGTCTTTTCCTTTCCTCTTTTTCCTCCCCCCGCTCCCAAGAGGCAGCTATTCATCTTCATTAGCCACTTCTGTTAGCTTGCTGCCAACTGAGAGTAGAAAACTAGCTGCATCAGTCTTGCATGGCAATTCAGGAATTAGAATCCATAGTCCTTGGGTGCAGGAGGTTAATGCACTAATAAAGATTGTACCTTGATTAACCACATCATCTCAGCTTGCCCAAGCAAGGTTGGTTTTCAGACAGTTTGTTGAATCATGTGGCTCAATGCATTCATGTAGAAACATAGCTTCTTAGCTGGGAAGAGATAGTCATCTTTGTGACTAAAGGAGAAATTTTACCCTTTTTTTTTTTCATTTCAGTGAAGAATATTCTTTAAAAATTAAGGAAATTGTCTAAATGCTGTTCTGTGATTTACCAGTAAACAAATACCTTCCTTTTCTAATACGGGGAGGAGGGAGGTTTGTCCTAAACTCTGATATGAAAGAGCATGACATGGATTGTAAGCTAATTAACTTGTTTTTAGAATGAAACCACGTTTCTTTTAGGTATCCATAACTTCTTCTAGACTCACAGGCTCATTTATTCCCCCCCCCCAAATGAATAAAAATTTGCAAGCCTCTGTGTTAAAGAATTGTAATCATACAAGTGAAGGACCTAAATAAGTCAGTTTGATAAGGAAGCAGCTGTAGCCTTCTTTTACATTTATCTGTCCTAGATTGCTGAACCTTGACTAAGTGTTGCAGGTTATTTTCAGGATGGTTCCACTAAAGCAGAGATAACATATTCCAAACAGAAACTTATTGCACTGGCATTTCTGATTTGCTGTAGGGTGAATTGATCCACAGATCACGTTGCAAATGTTCATGATTTCGAATGGTTTAGTTCTGTAGGTACCAAATATCTGGAGATTTAATGCTGAACACATTCTTTAGTGCTGCAGTCTGCAAAATCTCTTACCTTCTCCCTTTTCATGAGCCTAATTTCTCTTTTTTTCCTTTCTTTCTTCCCAGCTCACGGGCATGCGTGCGCACACACACGCGAGCGCACACACACAGTCACTCACAAATCCTGTTCCCATCAAGCACTTTCTGCTGATGACCATCTGTGCAAGTTTGCAGAACCAAGCACAGCAAAAATGACACAGTCACAAGCTACACAATTACCTTTATTTCTTTGTTTAGAAGAAAAAGTATTTCCCTGACAAGCACTTGCCCCTGCGTTGTCATGTATCTTTGGGCATTATACCAATGAAGCCTAATGAAAGGAATTCATATTACAGAGAGCAGTGGAGCATTTGGAGAGTCTTGGGACTGGTGCCAAAGGGGAAATGTGGTAGAATGTGTTTGCAGCAGATTGCTATGAAAAAAATGACTCCTCGAGATCATTTTAGCAGGAGTAGGAGGGACAGAAGAACTGCTGACTGAGGTTCAGTGCTGAACTGGCACCCGGCTCAGTGTCCTTACTGCAATTTCAGCACCATGATAGGGAGCTCACTGTAGTTCCCTTATTTCATCCCTCAGTTGTTAGTGGGTGAAACCATGTGTGATGCTTATCTCAAGTTTAGAAAGCATTTTGCATCACACATGACAAATATTAGCTATAAATTAAAACCCATCCAAATTATTGGAGAGAAAGTAAGTAAAAAAGAAAACAACAGAAGCTGGAAAATTACAATCCCAATTACTGTTGGGATATTTTGTCAGGTGGTGATGGTTCTGAATAACATCTTATCAAAAGGGTAATGATCACTAAGAGATACTCAAATGGAAAGCAGAAAATTATCACATGCTCAAAGGGGCTGATGAGGAAGTAGAAAAAGAGTTCTAAGTATGGATAAGTGACATCATACAGAAACAAGACAAAACAGCTCTATCTTTTCATTTTGTAGGCTCCTATTGGAGGTTTGGGTTAGAAAAGTTGCAGTAATAACAGATACTACAGGAACCAATTTTGAAAAAAAGAAAATTGGCTTTTCACATGACAGGAACCTTGCCACAGTGAAATACTGTCAGCTTCAACACAGTCTCCAGGAGTTTCAGTGTCTGACTCTTTGCTTTGGATATTTGACACTAAAATCATAGCCATGTTGTCAGCTAGTGGCAAGGTAGCTTCATTGAATTGAAAGGGATTTTTTGCCAACTGACAGAGACTCATGATGAAAAATAAAAAAGATAATATTGTGAAGACAGAAGAGTAACTAGATTAGAGTTTCTCAAACTGTGTCTTGTGATCACTTGCTAAAGGGTCTTGGAAAGCTCTTCATTAGCTTTGCATGGCCTTGACTTCCAGCTGAGTAAATATATCTAATGTTTCCCTAAAATCTGCATTTCAGTGTAGGTAACTACAAAGACAGATCCTCTCCAGTCCCCCTGAGCTAACCAGCAAGAGTATTTGCAAAAGAAAATTGTGTCTCACAAATCTCCTATAATTCCTGTGACATGTCAGTAGAGGAGTGGATGAAGTTGAGTCAGCTAAAATAACTTTCAAAAGGTGTTTGACAGGGCCCTTTATGAGATGCCACAAACATTTCTTAAATCATCACGTGTAGAGAGACAAAATATTATGAATCAAAAATCAGCTAGGGGAGCACAAGCAGAGAGGAGGATTAAAGAGTCAGTTTTCCTAATGACCCAATGATAAGTTCTGGTTTTGGCACTGAGTGAACAGCAAGATTATACATGTGGTAAGACTTTAAATCTAGATGATACCCATCTCCTTACTTGCTATTAATTACGATTTTTCTGAATCAATTCAACCATTCCCGGTATCATGTGCCACACAGCAAGACTGATGACACTAGATAAATAGCATTGCCTTAAATCCAGAGTGAATACTATTATTTACTCTGCATGGTACTCTTCCTGAAAAATTATCTACAAGCTAGGGTTAAAAGCTCCAAACAAAACACTGCCAAGCAGTCATCAATCCCCAAGAAATGTCTGGTTACTTAATTGTTGCTGCGGAAACTGGAGTTGGGGCAAGGATATGCAAAACTATAGAAATCTTTATTTGTAGGTTTTCCCTTCAGTGAGAAGAAAAGCCAAGTTGGCATATTGAGTAAGATTAACTAGGCTTGGACCTTTATAGCTTGTAAAACTGGACATTTATGTGTGACTGCTGAAAACTGATTTACTACAGGTAGGGATGAGTAGAGTTGCAGGGTTGTAGAGTTACAGTATGCATGTGAATGAGACGTGCCATCACCAGCAGCACCACAAAGATGCCAGTGCAAAACAACATTGCTGCAACTCTCACAAGGAGAAATGAGTGTTACAGAACAAAGAGAGGGTCTCTGAGCTGCTCCTTGGACTTGTGCATCTGGCTGCAGGAGGAGTAGGGCAGACATTGTCATCTCAAACAAGCTGTCCTCCAGTTGGGCAGGACATATCATTATCCACATCTATTTTTTAAGCAGCCTGGTCAGGGCTTCCTTCTTTGATCTGGAAGTCTTTGTTTTCCCCACTTCTGGACTCCAAATGTCTTCTCAGTACTTTCTTTAGTTCACATTGTTCAGGGCTTTAGGATTAAGTTAATCAAGTTTGAAGAAGACTATAAATTGATTTTAAATTGGACCATTATCTTGTAGTGGCTGGAACATTTTCTGGTGCCAGGTGTTTCTGACTTATTTTTTGCTTGATTTATGCTAAAAAAGGCCCTGCTTTTTTCCCCTTTCTAATTTCAAAAACCTTTTGTGTCAATCAATGTTCTAACACCAATTTGAAGGTGCTAAGGCTCTTAAATATATTTAAATTTTCATCAGTCCTTTTCAAACAGTTTTCAGTCCAGCAGGTGCCTTATGCCAGCACTGCCAATCCCAAACTCTAAAGACAGGCAAGTTACCTGAGGAGAGAAGATGTGCGTGAAAGTTCATTTTACAATAAAAGTTGAGTCCTTTCAGTTTAGTTAGTTAAATAGTTGCCATTTAGGCTTGCATTTTTTAGACATTTCACACCATGTACCAAAAAAAAAAAAAAAAAAATCTCCATATAATTATATGTCCCTACAAGTGTTTTGAATCTGTCTCAAATATCTTCAGATAGAGTCTAAAATCCCAAGTCTTGGCACAATCGAACATATTCTGGATTTGTTCCTGCTTGATCTTGCAAAGTGTTGACATTTGCTGGACACCTAAATCCTTTCTCCTGATTTTTTAGCCTCTGTTCTTGGCAGCCAGAAGGAGACTGTACATAGTTTAATGTGTCTGTTTTCTAAAAATATTATACCACATTTCAGACTTACCACTCCTCACTGCTGACAGCCTGTAGTTTGGGACACTTTTCATGGTGGCTTTCTGATTATCTTTTCCTAATTTTATTTAATTTTATAGTTGTCGGAAATTCAAAGGGCAGAGATAAATAAACAATATGATCACAATTCAATGTATTATTCTAGTAAATTCACATTCAGATATTCATGATAATGGCAATTACTAAACCTGGCAGATATCAGTGGTCTTACTAAATCTTTGTGTCGGAAAGGGTTACATCAAATTTAAATTATGTAGAAAGCTTTTTTATATACCACAACTGAAATAAAAAAGGAGAAGAGAAGGTAGTTGGGAAAAAAAAATACTGTTAAGGCTATTTTTCATTGAAGTGTGGATGAGAAATAATGTTGGAGAAAAGAAGAAATGAAAGATTTTGACATGTCAAAAAGAAAGGTCACCCTTATTTTTAATCAACCCTCTGGTCCTTTCCCTGGATGAAGGCATCATCGTCAGACTCGGGCAGGCAAGGTGGGAGGAAAGAGCTCTGCTGCTGTAACAGATTGGTTTGTGCTGGCACAGAGCAGACCCCTCAGGAGACGTTTCCCTGAAGGTGACAGTGGGGTCACCAATTGCATAACCTGGAAGAACTGCTTCCTGGGCAAATGGCAATCACAAGCACCAAATAGAATATTTCACAAGTGGGATAACTTCAGGTCAAAGCCCCCAGATGTTCCCAGTCGGGCTGCCCCCATTCTTCAATTGACAGAGATAACATAAAGCATTGCCCTTGGGAAGAAAGGGACACTTAGTCATTCCCATGTGTTCTTTCGGGCTCAGCACCCCAACTTGTAGGGAAAAACACTTTGGTTGGGAACAGAGTTTTAGCAGAGGAAACACCTCTAGTCTATGTACGCAACATCATATTTCCCACACAATAAATGGTCCTCTGAGGGAAAAGTGGGAAAAGCAGGTGTGAAAGTGGTACTTTTTTAGGTAACAAACTTAGGGTTAAATATCTGCATTGCAAGTCTCCTTTTTTGTCAATTTATAGTCATTCACCTTTACTGTTGGAATATTTCATAATACATAATTCCTTAATCCTTTGCAAACAGTAGCACATGTGCCAGATACTTGTAGCAAACAGCAATCTGATTGCCTATGTTTTTTGCTTTCTGAGTTTTAAGAAGTTATTGTATATTAAAAATTGCTATATACTGTTATTACTGGCACTTATCAGATAAGGAAGTCATAAGATGAATGATCTGCCTCAAAGAAGTGAAAAGCAAAGCAATTCTGATACTGAAACTGCAAACCAGATGATGCTCTGATTAGAGGCATGCACATAGATTACAGAAGTATAATAAATCATGTAACTTTTTAGCCTCAAATGAAATAAAAGAATGCAATTTTTATTAGGAAATAAACTGTTTATCAAGAATGCTTTAAAGGTGACATTTATTGCTAATAAACCGTGTTGAAAGGGCTGGTCCTTTCACGGCAGAACAGCCGGAGACTTTCCACTATGTAAAAAATGCTGCAGCTCAGTCCGTGCCCGGTCAGGAAGCAGTTCCGTCAGCACTAACAAAGGATGGGCAAGAGACTCACACACTCTCTTTTCAAACAAGAACATTCCTTTTCTCTCTAAAAAGCAATGAGTCATGGAAATGTAACTCCAGTATTATTTTAGGAGATTGTGGATCTCTGCGTGGCTCCTTGGAATTTCACGGAGAAACAATTCCACAGTCAGTTAATGGTAGCAAAACCCAGCAAAGCATCTGCCAGGCAGACTCTTGATAGTGTCAGCAGTCCCCCTGCTTAAGAAGGATGTGATTTGCTCTTCAGTTCTTCTAACGTATGGGCCAACTTTTCAAGGTTGTCATGCTCGGCACTATTTCTCATATTAATTAAGTTACCGTGTACCAAATACTGTGGCTGTTGGTGCTGAACATGTCAAAAAAAAACGTCCATCCCTTAAGATTCTGCACTAGAGAGGAACAAGCTTCTTGTCTGAAGTGTTTCATTCATCTGTCCCCGAAGGCAGCCTTGCTTTGGAAACCAACAAATTCAGACTTGAATCATAACAGTATTGAGCTTATGCCTACCTGCTGCCTGAAGCTGTGTAAAGGATGACTACATAAAAGTTAGGTCAAGCTACACCTGTCTCCTAGGTATGGAAAAATGTCCCTCAAGACAAAACAGGGAGGAGAAATAGGGGGAACCCAGAACAGCTCATCTGGGGCTTGCCACATATGTGTGTCCTGCAAGGCACAAACTTGTTGGAGTTAGGAACTTACTCAACTTCTTTACAATAATAAAGGCAATTTTAGGAATTAACTGCTAGCAAGTGGTAAGCACTTACCATTCTGACCTTGTCTGTGAAATCTTGTGATTAGTCCACCGTGTGTACCCCTTTACTTGGTCATGAATTGAAATCTCTATTCCCGTCTACAAAAAAAATGCTCTTCTATTAGTCTCACCTGCCCGAATACATTGTGTAATTAAAGTGTATTTGCAGATTGTCAGGAAAATCAAACTTATTGGACTTAAGGTGCATTATCTATTCAAGAAAATGTGACAGTGCTTAGGAACTGCTCTCAAGAATCTGTAAAAATCATTGTAGCTCATGTTTTGCCTAGATTGTATGAAAACTGGGCATTTCCTGGAAGCTGCAGTAACTTAAATATTCCACTACCCAGATACTCTTGCTACTGATATGCTATCATCGTCTCCTTTTCTTCTGACTTTCTAAATGCAAGTCTGCCGAACATTATTGTTTTTCAGGAGATGACCCATTCATGGCCTCCGCCACTGTCAGCTATTCACACACCAGGAAAGGCAGAACAAAGCAAGTTTGCCTTCCCAAACAAGGTAAGACATTCAGCATCATGTAGAAGCATTCCTCCTGCACCTCACAATATGTCCTACACAAGCCATGATAAGCGTGTGAGGTCTCTGGGCTGAGGTTGATGCCATGGTGTGTCTTCTTCATGTGTGTGTGCCAGTATTCCCTGTCTTTTCCCTTCTTACAGCCTCAGCAGGGCTACGCAGTCTGCATCTCTTGGCAGCAGAATTGATGGTGGTGTGGGGTCACAGGTTCCTCATGGCAAGGCAAAACCACAGGTGTCTCTGGTGGGATGTCCACATGGGGTGGCTTCTGCTGAGGCTCCCTGAGACTGACACCTTAGGGCACAGACAGCAGTGGGAAGTCAGGGGGCTCCTCCTTGCATCCATTGCTCCTGCATCATTTGGCTTCACCAGCTGAGATTTTTGTTGAAACCTTTGAGGTCTGAGGAGGTCTTCACTAGTACACTGGCCTCTACTTGGCCTTGAGGACTGGCCATACATCTTCTGCCACCAGCCTGGCTTCAAAGGGGCAGCTTTGCTAGGGAGGCAGTCAGCCCAGGGCTGTGATGCCCAGAGGGGCCACAGAAGCATTTGCCACAGAAATATTAGATCCTCCAAGAGACCAAACCACTAGTCCTGCTGATGCTCCCTTAAAACTAGCCCCACTATTGGATATGTATCCAAGGGAGGATGCAGTGCAGTATGGTAAAGCTCATCAGCACAAGCTTGGGGAAACCACATTATTTATACATGGTAAGTCGGGAGGGAATGAAATCAGCTATCTTGTGCAAGAGCCAATAAATTTCACATTGTATCACCATACTGTTTAGATGTAACAAGCATATTTCATGCAGCGTTCAGGCTTGAAAGACTGTATTGATGCTGTTTATAGTCTTTCTCCTGTTAAAGCAAGCTCGTTTGGCAACTTTTAGGTCCATTCTGCAAAATTTAGTTCAGGGAATAATTGTAACTACAAAGCCAAGAAAACTTCATTTGCCTACAGTAAAACAGCTTTTCTGTGGATGAGAGTGCCATGATTTTGAAGTATCAGGGGTGTAAATCAAGATATCTCTGACATGTTAGGAAAGAAAAAGAAGGAACTAACTTGCTATTTGCTTGTTGAAGGCAGACAGCTGACTGAAGATGGTAGGTGAGCTAGAGGCTTGTTAAGTTAGAGTAAGTCCTGTAGAAGAGAGGTGGGTCAGCAGTTTACAAGCAGGTGAAGTGCCTGATAGGGATGACAAAGTGCAGTGGTGCTTGCAGTGCTGCAGTTTCTGCCACAACTATCACCACACGATGTGTTTGCAGGGCACATGTGCAGATGTGCATGGGCAAGGCTGCCCCTGTCAGTGGGTCTGTGTGGCCATCATGAATCCACTCCCTCACAACTAAATGTATTGTGATAAATACAGGGACCTCAGAGCAGAGAGCTAAGATAGGTGAATAATGGTTGATACTGACTTTCTCATCTTCTCTCTGCCTGCTCATTCATCTCTCTGGGAAATTTTCTATTGTTTTGAATTGCAGAGCCATTTCAGAGGTCTACCATTCATTTTTAAAGATCTTTTTCACGGTGGTTTTCTTTCCTTTTGCCAAAGTAGAATTTCCATTTTTTTTAAGCTTAGGATGGACAAGATTTCATGTAGTAATATATGAGCATACTTTAGTATGCCTGATAGCATCACAACTGTATTGTGGCCTGAGTGGTCTGCATGGCCAGAAATTAGAGTGTGTTGTGTGAGATGGGAAAGAAGTATCTTAAAAAATTCACTGGAGTTCTGGAACAATCCTGTATTACTTGCCATAGATTATGTTCATTTTAGACACCACTTCTATTTTAAAATATTTTAAAATTATTAAAAGCTATTCTGTGCCTTAATCTGGTAATCTGTACAGTTACAGACTTTAGAAAGCATCCTCTTTTCAGGCTCCAAAATGCAAAAAATGATTTCCTAGTTTTTCAAACATGTTTTTCAAACCTTCATAAGCTAGCTATTGCTTTTCACAAAGCATGGTGTAAAATACTGGACCTCATAGGGAAAGTCTCCATAGCTCTTAGAAAGCTTTCCCACAGGTGAACTGCGTACCTGTCCCTACTTTTTAAAACCTGAGGGCAACACCAAACTTTTGTGGATCGCACATTATTCACATAAATGGGTCTGTCAGTTAAGTAGGGACTAAGGCCAATAAAGAGACTGAAAGGCTAAAATCAGGGCAGCAGCTTCATCTCTTAGTTCCAAGTCATGCACGGTAACATGAATTCCTTTTCAGTCTTAATGGCAGTGTTGAGACATCAGTTCAATTCATTTGCAAAGGCTCCTGCAGCAAGAGAAGCAAACAGCCTCCACTCACTTTAACAGAAGACAGTTCCCAAACATAAAAATACTCATCATTTTGGGAATGGGAAAAAGAGAAGCTTGTAGGACTCCTGCCCTGTTACAAGGATGCAAATCATAACTGCTTTTCTGTCCATAAAAACTGACTGTCAGCATCATTAGTTCGCATTCATGCCACACTGCTTTTAACCTGCAATTCAAGTAATTAGCAATCTGACAGCTTGAAACTTGAAATTTATTAATTAGGCTATTAAAGTTGCAAAGGCCACAGCAACTGTAGCTAGAGTGGTTTAGAAATCAGTCTAGTAATAAAAGCTCAATATCTGAGATGTATATATCACAAATACAATAGAATTGCACATTTGAAACTGCACATGTGGATGTATCAATCAATATAACTAAATGCTCATTTGATGGAGGGGATGGATGTGCATATGCTGTACTTCTATATGAAATCAGGCCTCATTAACATGGGAGGTCTGCATTGATTCACAAGAATGGGAGGAGAGTCTGGGTCAGATTTGACACATGTGGCAGTGCCGAGTAGGTTTCCAAGTACTACGCTGCTGGAGGAGCACCACTAGAGACCTGTCCTTTATGTAATGGAGGACATAAAGTTACATTTCATCCTTAACTTTGAATTTTCTTTCTCTCTGGAATTAATTTGTACTCTTGAATTTACTAGGAAGGGGCAATGACAGTCTCTTTATTTCTTGTTTTTCAAAGCTTAAGGATAATTGATTGTGTGATGTGACAGGCTGTGTGTGCTTTCCTTTCTCCTATCTCTGCCACACTTTGTTATGTACAAATGATCAGACATTTTTGATTTTAATTGTATTAAAAGCATCTTAATAAATAAACTTTGAGTGAATAATTAAATTTGTAAATAAGAGCTCACTTGATGATTGTGTGGATGAGCTTTCATGTTCAAGCATTAATGCTCTTGTGCAGGAAAAAGTGCTGTTAATTCTGCTGCCTGCTTTGCTCTCTTTCTTTTTTACTGTGATTCCTTGTCTTGATAGTTTGATCAGGTGTTTGATTTCTGGTTATGTATACATGATATTATGGGATCAGCCATCATTTTGTTATTTGAGAATTAATTTAGCCACTCCAGGAGAACTGGTTTCTTGTCACAAAGCTATTGGGCTATTATTCTCAGCAGATGCTAAGTTATCATAGTGATGTTGTTCTTTACAAGCGCAATTGATTTGCTTTTTCCTTTCTTGTTGATTTTAGCAAGCTGGAGTAAATACACTGGACAATCTTCAGAAATGAAGGCTTCACCTTTTTTTTTAAAGTTACATTATTTTTTTCCTCCACTACTGAGAACATTCTATATTTGTCTATGAGATATTTTCACTAGCCTTTGGCAGAGGCAAGATACTGTGCTCAGCAGTTACAGGGGAGGGTGCAATCTTCCTGAGGTCAATGAAAAGGTGAAAGAGTGAGCAAGATCCTTGTTTAGAAGTTTCAAACACTTTTAAAAATACAAGGATATTTCCTCAAAATGACTGTATTTCCCCGAACTTTTCCAGGTACATAAATTCTCTGTTTTGGATACTGAACATGCTCTAAAGGCCTACTTTTATTGGGAGTGTGGTTAGCTACAAGAATAGCATTTAAATTCAAGTGTACATACCACTACATCACTGCTGCAAGCTGATCTTGATTTTTTAAGATTACGTTCAGTCACTAGAAAAAAACAGGCTTTAACCTCTCTTCATCAGAAACATTCACAAAAAGCTGATGCAATTTGTCAAAAGTACACAATTTCAAATTACTGAGAAATTATTCTTGGCATGTGAAACATGGTACAGATCTTTTCATATTGCAGTAGAAGGTAGGAACTCTTGGGGCTTGCCCAAAAATGTGACATCTCACATTACAGGTATGTAGGATGGAAGTGAGTTGCAGATGTGTTTATGGTATTAAAATTACAGATCAAAGCCATGAAGTCTGGACAGAGAAAAATGTCCAGATGGAGGGATTCTGATCAGCTGAGCCCTCAAGATGCCAGGGCCTGCTATCCAGCCAACCTCTGTTTAGGGGGCCCAAGAAGCTCTTGGGTCCCCAAGCCCCTGAGGAATTCTCCTGAGTGACTCAGCAGCACAATCTCAGCCCAACCAAGTCAGGGCATCCTTAACCCTCCTGGGATCTGCAGTTCCATGAGCTGTGTGTTTGGCTCGTCTCTCTGGCTCTGTGGACCAGGGATCTGGTCAATGCCCAGTTCCTCACCAAAAATGACCTCATGTGTTCCTGTGGGTGCCTGGCCCCTCTGTAACTGCAGCATGGATGTGAGGTGGTATTTCTGTGTGTGTCTGGGTTATTCAGAAGCAGAGTTACATACAGGATACTTTTCCTGCTGCCATCCGTGGCAAAGTATTCTTTTTTCCCTTGATTTAATTATCTTTTTGTGATGGTTTATATTTGTATTTAGAGGCTTTTTTAATATATTTTTATGAATGCAAACAAATTCTGTGAGTAAAACAGTGAGCTAACATTTGCACTTCAGGGAAAAGTGGTCTGATTTATTGCACCACATTCACAGATATTGCTGTTGTCATACAAGGTCGACCTTGTAATCTCAGAGACCCAGAACCAGTCTGTATTTTCATTCTCTGATGCTGTCAATGTCAAGATGTGAAAAGAAAAGACCAGCTATGCTACTACCTCAGGAATCCAATGGTCCATGAAACAATATTGGCCTTCCCTCTGTCTTCTCATCTGAAGTTGTAGAAGATAATAGACAAGTTTTGGCTGATCAATACATGAATAGTGAACAGGAGAGTCATAATAGCAATACAAGGAATTGCACCATTAAAGGGTTGTTGTGAAATGAGTTTACAAGAATTAATGTATTTTCCAAAAAATATTTGACTTATTCTTTTAAGTGAAAATTACTTTGAAACCAAATGAACAATCATCCGTTCTTTTTGTACTGTTAAGGTAATGTCCAAGTAAGTATTGCAGCAAAAAAAAAATGCTGAAAAAATAATACACCTTCCCTTTTTTCTGTTATTACTGTAGGAGTCACAACAGGGATCTACAGGACACAGCAATACAAGTAAGTACCAACTCATTTCCTGGCTTCATTGGGTGGAGGGGTAGACAATGACTTTGGAAAAGAAATGACTGATAAAGTAAGGAATCAGTGGCAGACTGGGACAGCACAGAGCCTCAGCAGGCCCTCAGCTGTGGACAGATATGGAGAACTGAACTGAAGAGTGACCATCAAAATGCCAGCTCTTTTTGTGGCCTGGGAAGAACAAAAAGTTTTCATTTCGTTATGGCTGTTCCATTCAGTAAATGAGAAAGACTGAAAGAGCAAAAGAGTGGGTTTTTTGGAAAGCCAGAAAAGAGCTGACCTACTTGCACAGTCATATCCAGACTGCCAGAAAATCATGCAAGAAAATTTACCATTTATCTTTCATATGCAATGGTATATTTGGTGGCCATTGCACAGTAATAGGCTACATAAATCTTGCCAAACTAACACTAGATAATGTTTCAAAGACCCTATGGCCATGGGTCTTTTTTGCTGGCAATGTGGATAGGGGAGTGATGGGTGTTTGTGGCTCCTGCTCAGGGCTTTCCAGTGGACTCCAGTTTCAAATCATGGTGGAGATCAGTAGCACTTTAATTACATTTAGCTATGGTAAAAAACTAACATCTGTATTGAGCAGGAAGATTGAATAGTTCTGCGAAACAAAATATTAATCCTCTCCCTTGACACCTCTGATGGTTGTTGATGTTGTCTTGCATATTAAAAATACATGATTCTATCCTGCTTTCCACATAAAATCATCACAGCCAAAAGAATTATTTTGCTAGCTTCCTGACCTGTCAGCCAACACAGAGCCCTGTTTGCAAATTGCAGGGCTGTGTCTGAAGATGAAAAATGCCCTGAGCTCGTAGCTAGGGCTTTGAAAGGGTCTGGTCACCCACTGTGTGAGGGAAAAGACGTCCAGAGAGACAAGACTAGGAGATGTAGGCTTTTAAAAGGTGTGGCTCTTGACTAGGGAAAGGTCAGCATGAGGAAGACAATGTTGTGCAGAAACATGCAGTGGTGTCACTTAATTGCTGGCATTGGTTTGATATTGCTGCAAGTACCAGCACAAAGGAAATAATAAAAGGCAAAGGGTATGAGGTTCTGTCAGAAAATAATAAATACAGTAATGAGAGAAAGAAGCATGAAAGAACCATAATAGAGAGGGCTATGCAAACACAGGCAGGTGCACAAGCATGACAAACACACCGGCTGAGCTGACAGCTTTGCAATGGCATCAGAGGCCACAGTATTCGGCCAGCTTTGGTCCTAGCTGTGTATTTCCTTCTCCCAACACTTGAATAAAATAGGTTTTTCTGCAGATTCAATGAAACCTCCATTCCTGTGTATTACAAAATTGATCCTATCACTTACAACTTTTTCCTGCTTCTTACTCTTGTGGTTTCTGGCTCCACTTCCTATTGCCCCATCCCTCCCACACCCCAATACCTTCAGTTTCTCCTCTCCTCATTCATCCTGCTCAGCAAAATCTGCAGCTGGGCAGCAGCTACACTTGCTTCTGCCTAGCTGATGGCAACCAAACCAAAGAACAGCTGGACTCATGCAGAAAATTTTCTTCATTGGTGGCAAAAATCAGGGTCACTGTTGGACACCCAGACACTTTTTCCAACATCACAGAGAGAGTTTGACTATCTCTCAGAGCTGTGTCCATGAGAATTCCTGTTGAGGTCCTGGAATAAGATATCAGATAAAACACAGTTAGAATGAGACATAGAATTTACCAGTCCTGTATGTCAAACTCAAAGGAAATTTGGGAAAAAATTATTCAGATATGTGGTGGGTTGACCCTGACTGGACACCATGTGCCCACCAAAGCTGCTCAATTACTCTCCTGGACACAGGAGAAAAAATACAACAAAAGGATCATGGATGAAGATAAAAACAGCAAGACATCACTCACAAGTTACTGTCAGGGGCAAAACAGATTCAACTCAAGAAAATAAATTTAGCTTATTACCAATCAAATCAGAGTAGGACAACGAGAAATCAAGTCAGATCTTAAAAGCACCTTCTCCTCACCCATCTCTTCATCCTGGGCTCAACTTCACTCCCAAACTCTCCACCTCCTGCCCACCAGCAGTGCAGGGGACCAAGGAATGGGGGCTGCAGTCAGACCTTGTCTCTGACACTCCTTCCTCCTCAGGGAGGGGGCTCCTCACACTCTTCCCTGCTCCGGTGTGTAGTCCCTCCCACAGGAGACATTCCTTCATGAACGTCTCATGAGCCCTTCCCACAGGCTTTGGCTCTTCATAAACTGCTCCAGCGTGGGTCCCCTCCGCAGGCTGCAGTCCCTCAGGAACAGGCTGCTCCAGCATGGGTCCCACACAGGGCCACAGGTCCTGCCAGCAAACCTGCTCCAGTGTGGGCTCCTCTCTCCATGGGTTCCCCAGGTCCTGCCAGGAAATACCAGCAAATTACTCTGTGAGAAAGACCTCTAATGGTCAAAGTATTGTATTATCCAAGTGCACATCTTCAGATGTCCCAATTAGCTGTATTTTCCCATTGCACCATGGCTTCTTTGGAGTGGCTCTTGAGGCTGTCATTTGCAATGGTTTTATTGCAGCTGCCAACATTGTCTTTCTCATGGATGGCATTTGCATTTCTGTCACCCTTCCCCCACAAGGAAATCAAAGTATTTAAAACCTCATAATGGCTGAAATTATACTACTCCATCACAATGAATATAATTTATCCCTGTTAGCCAGAAAGGGAAAATTAATCTGGTTCAGTGATTCACCAAAATTCCATCTAAGAGAAGAGAACTCCTTTTCTGACCATCCACTATTCAACAGGGAAAATCCTACAAAAGTTCATTTGAAATTTATTTTGAAATTTGAGAAACCTGGACACATGTTCTGCTTGTATCTAAAAAGGTTGGGAAAGAAGTTGCATGAGAAACTAGCAGAAAGTAGCAAAGACCTCCCAGTTCTGTGGCTGAGGATCTGTGGACTGACTGTTCCCACTGTGTGTTTTCTGCATACACCCACTGACACACACACCTGTTTCAGGAGACATACACAGAGCTTAGCATCTGAAACAAAATGTACTAACAGCAATCCCACAGCAAGGTGGGTACCATGTTCTTTGTTAATTCCAAAAAGGTTAAGAAAAACAAAGGCTGACACAAATTTTGCCTAAGAAGTCAAAACTAGACAAGATTTAGCAGTTCAGCAAATGCCAGCCTCTCACAATGGTACCTACATGCATTTGACAGGTTACATTAAAAAATCAAAAGCAAATCTTAATTTTGGCCAAGAGTGAGTGTAAAAAAGCAAAGTTACTGTAACAGGTAATTATCTTTTACATACCCTTATGCAAAAATATTATCTGTACTGTATCTGTGACATTCAACTATGCTTAGGCTATACACATCTGTAAAATTTCTAAGATTGAGTCAAGTGAGAACGAAGCTGGTAAGAACTGATAAAGCATTAATGGCCAGATTTGCTACTCTGATAGGCTGGACTGATGCATTTCTACCATCTGTACAGGCTTCGTCCTTCCTCTCCAGCCAGAAATATGTTAAATGACAATTAGCATAAAAGCAGCTACAAATGCTTACAGTAGGGTAATCCATTAATATCCAGTTTGGCTGAATCACAGACGTTCTGTTTCCTCACAGTACATATACTGTTTCCCTTGTTGCTGCGTTAACATACATTGCTGAAAGTAGAACTGATGTGAACTCTGCTGGCAAAGCACTCAGGAGTCCATATTCCCTCTCACACTCAAACAAACCAGTGTTCATGGTGATAATTCATCACTTAGAAAAGGCCCAAGCTACAAATAGAAAATCTTTGAATATATGCCAACTGTTACTGTTGGTTTCTTGTTCCAAATTACCATAATGCAGATGAGCTCCAGGGCTCCAGGCTCCGGAAGGCTGACAAACATATATTGTAGCAAGAGCTTCCTAGCCAGCAAGTTCACCATCTGGATATACTTTCTGAGGGCTTTGCTGAAAGTGAAGGGTGACCTCGAGATTATGGAGTGGATGTATTCCATCCTGTGGGGATGCTCTGCTCATGCCTAAATTTTAGGTGGCTTTAGCTGTCCTCTTACAGTGAATGCTGAGCTTCCCTAGAGGTCCATGAAGGCATTGGTGGTTTTGAAGTCATCCAGAGCTTTCCTCATCCTGTTCAGTAAAGTCTAGGCACCTCAGCTGGGTAGACACAAACCCTACCAGAAGGGAGGATGAGATCTAAAAGCACTTTGTCAAAGTGTTTGTGATACCCAGAACTTCTATTACAACTACCTCCAGAAGGTCACTGTCTAGAGTGTCCTTCAGCTTCCTTCTGTACAGCAGTGGAAGATCACTGGTAGCAGAATCCTGCCTCTTCTGAAGGCAACAGCAAGTCTTCCAGAGGTGCCCTTACAGCTGCTGCTCTATGGAAGCCAAGGGTGAGGTCTTTGTCAGCAGCAAACAGATGATGTGTAATATTCATGTGCAGGGACTAGGTCAGGACTAATCTAAAACCCACTCAACCCAGTGAGCAGCATATCAGGCAACACAAAATCAGCCTGACCAAAATAAGAATTTCTCACATTTTTTTCAGAAGGAATAGGTGATTTTGGCCTAACACAGCTCCATTTTTTTCTCCATTATAAGGTAATGGAGAAAAAGACATCCATCAGTAAACCAGTCACATTCAACCTCTGCGCCTCCTTGTCTGCTAGGCAACATAAGCTCATGTGTTATTAGCATCCAGCAACACACAAGAGGAGCAGCACCTGCACACTCACTAGGCCCAGAATTCAAGTTCAAGGTGATTAAAGTGGACTAGCATACCCTCTAAATCCATGGTAGAGCTACACAGAAGCCTTACACTGGAGTGCAGTTCTCTCAGGTGACTCAGAGAACATTAATTACAGCAAACAACGTCAGCCTTACTGTTTTTTGGCAGAGGGGTAGAACTGACTCAGCAGAAGCAGTACCACTCCACCTGCCAACAGCCTGCCTCCCACTGTCTGTGCTATGTTACTAAGTTGTGTTGAGCAGATACTTTATTTTGGACCCAAGATGGGGATCATCACAAGCTAGCATACCAGGACCTATATGATTCATAAGGAAATGTGAAGAGGCATCCCTTGGGACTCTGATGCTTCTCAAGCATTTGAGTACTTGACTTCTAGCATTGAGTGCCTAAGCCAACATAGCCAAGAGAGCTTCCCCAGCCCCCGCTTAAAGAGGCTAAAGATCAAATCCTTAATGTGTCAAAATGAATGTGAACCAAAATATCCATTGGCAGAACTGTGCCCCGATCACTGCCTTAGTATCTCCTGCTGATGCTGTTTTGCTTTGTATGAAATAATTACAGTTGGTGGAGCAGGCTTTTGAAGAAAGTGCATGTTGTATGGAGTACACCCTCAACAGCAGAGCTGTAGGGCCCTAGAGAAATCCTTGCCATTGCTCCAGGGTCTGCTGGTACAGCCTGTGTCCTCTAAGCATCTCCTCCTGTGGAGTTTCTCTCCCTGACATTTCCGGAGGACGTGTCAGTGACAAGAAAATTCAAGTCAGGATTGACCCTCTGCTTGCAAATGCTCCAGCAGTGCTCCTGCAGCCCTGTGGTTGCCTCCACAGCTGTCTCTGTGTGTGGCAGGAGTGGTCAGTGTTAGCAATGAATAAACATTGATGTGTCACATCTGAGCAGTTTCCATACTGACCCATTTCTGATGTCATTTTCTTCTTCTCTTTTAAAGGGAAAAGTGATGTAGAGCCAAAGACCCCAGAGAAAAGCGCAACCCATACATCGTAAGTCACATTTGCGTTCAAGATTGGAGAAGGCAGCTGTGTTTTTATCAGATTTGTTGGGCAAAATAGAATTTGTTTGTTTTCATGAAGATAAAGCTCTTTCACTGATGCTTTTCGTAAAACAGCTTTTTAGATAATGACTAAACATTAATTATTCCTAGAACTTCTGCATGCTAGCAAGTCAGCAATCTTTGCAAGTGAAATGGCTCCATATCACACTGAATAGATATGAGATTATTTTTTGTGGGTGTGCAAGGCTGGCCTTTAGAACCTTACTTCAACATTACCTTAATGCTGCTGGAGTTTGTCACACTTGCTAAAAAACATCATGTCACATATGCCTTTGATGTACTGATGTAATTTTAAAAGACTGCACTCTGCAGCTTCACCCCTGAATTACTTGAAATCCAATTACAGTTATCTCTGGTCTCTCACGATTTTGTTGATGTTTTTGAATTAACGAAAGAAGTCAAGAAATAGATAGGAACAGGCACTTGTAATATATCAGTGTTCACCTTCACTTTAGGGCAACAATAGAAGCTTTTACCATTTTTTACTCTAGTATACAAAAGACTGAATTGTTTTGCCAACGTAAAGCAGTCTATGAAACAGATGGGCTGCAAGTTAAAAAAAAAAAAAAAATAGCATCAGTCTTCCAAACTAAGCGAGATAAGTGAATTCTTTTAATAACTACCAGGCAGGAGCATTATGAATTTCTGCAAAACCATTCACCTTTTTAATCCCATTTGAGAGAGGGAAGTTCTTATAACAGTCAGTCAAGTGAGTTTTAGAGTGCATCTGGCCCATAATTTATGTTTTCTGATTCCTGTTATTTAAATTCAGAACATTATATCATGTAAATCTCACAAGGTGTCACCATTTGTTACATGGCCAAAAGTAGTCACAGAAGGAGATACAATAACAGTGATTTATTGTGGGACATTTCGATTTCTGCTGCAAATACGCATTAAAAATCTTCTGGAAATTAATCTAGAAAAAGATTTGACACGGTGTAAGAAATGGCTTGTCTTGAAGATTGTGTTGTGGAATGTAATTATAGTATGCAAGCACATTTAGGCAAACTTATTAAATGAATTAAGCATTAGCAACCTTATGCCTTCTGATAGTATGATTGCTGGCGACGTTTAATAGAATGATTTCAATAATTACCATTTTTAAAAATAATATTGCAATAAAGACCAAAAGAAGAAGGGTTTTAATGCCATCTGGAGGTATTTTGGAGAAATGAACACATTTATTTTTACTGATATTTAGCAATATGTAAAACATAAGCCATCCTCCACAGTGTTGTTTTTTTTTTTTTCCTAGTTAGTATTTTATTGATGGGGAATGTTCTTTTCTTCTCCTTCATTGAATTAAAATCCTGTAAGATTTCTGAACCACAATAGTGGTATCTCTGAACCCAAAATATGGGTTCAGAGGTACACCCCAATATGGCTATGGGTTGGATTTGAGACTGCATACTGGGTGATGTAGTGTGCCAGAATTTGGTTAGGTGTGAAAGGTTCCTTGCCTAATCAGAGCTCTTGGTACCTTCTGAAACTGTGCTGTCTACTAGATACAGTATATTTATAATGCTTATCTTTAAAATGTTACTATATTCTAAGGCTACCCCGCAGCATGCCTTGGTTCCCAGAACAATTTTTAGAGGCAGAAACAACTGGTTACTGTTGATAAATGACTGCATTCAGGAACCAGAAGCCCCTCCAGTTAGAGAAATTCCATAGAAATGGAGGCAGGAGAAAAAAGAGGAGATGAAAAGAAGTGAACCAACAAATGCTATGTCAAAAGAGAAGGGACAAAGTGAGAGGGATACAGTTAAGAAATAGGAAAAGGAGCTGCAAACATCAGGTTTTCAGAAAGACATACAAAACTGAGAACAGTAGAAGAGAAAACCAGAGGTCAAAAGCTGAAGACAAGTAAAAGCTATTAGCAATCTCAAGATGTACATGTTACTCAACAGAGGGCTGGATCTGTGAGTGTTAGTGAGGGAAAGTAACTCCGGCTGATATGTAGGCACACACCGCTGCCCCAGCTATCTCTGTGCTACCCTACTGTTGGCCTTTCTTGGGTTTCTTCTCTTTTCCACCATCTTCTGGGACAGCTTTTTATCCCTGGTGTCTCAGGCCGTCACGAATGCAGAATTCCTCTGCTCTTTTGGGGCCGCAGCAACTCGCAGCTTTGCACACGATGCACAGCCAGGAGAACCTGCAGCACACACCTGCACATGGACGTGTGAGCCTGTGTGCCTGGTCTGTCTGCAGACGGATGTTCTCTCCCCTGATGCACGTGGAGAAGACCATGCCTGGGCAAGAGCTGCAGCAGTGCCCAGCTGGGAGCCTCAGGGATGGCAAGGAGCACGAATGCTGCCAGGGGTCCCTGTGGGTAAAAAGGCCGTACCCTCTTGCGAGGTGTCACTCCCCTCAGAGTGCCAAAGGAGCCCAGCTGGCATCTCCTGGCAGGGGTGCTAAAAAGGAGCAACACTGATGTAGGAGAGAGATGGCACGTTCAGGCCTGACAAGGAGAAACTGTGGATCCACCTCACTGTGAATCAGCGTTTCCCTGTGAAAATGGAACAAACGGCAACAAAAAAAACCCCACAAAGTCATATTTGCCTAGAGGAAAACTACAGAAAAGATGGAGAGGATTAAATGAATGTTTTTTTTCTTGAAAATGCCTTTTCTATTTTCCTCAGGCATGTTACAAGCCTCACACTCTAGCCAAGCTTATACGATTCAGTGGCAGTTAATTCATCCCTGGTGCAGATATACTACCTCCATCCAAACATTATTCATGCAGCTTCAGAGGACAGGTTGATTACCCTCCTGAATCAGGCAGTGAGGCGTTTGTGAACCAAGCATTAACATGACATCTCCCCTCAAGATAACCCTCGTGCCTCGCCCACTGGGCTCCAGGTCCTCAAAAACAAACATAACCCTGAGAACTGGAGCCCCAGGACCAGAGGTGCTGTCTGTAACCTCCGAGAGCACAGACACTGGGAGTGCAGGATGTGTAGTGCTCTGTTCAGAGGCCTTGGGTACAGGAATCCTTTGGAACAGTATTATGCATAGGGGCTTTTCCTGTGTGTCTAACTCCCTAGATAGACTCATTACGACATAGCTCTCCACTGAGAATAATATTAAACATTAAAAAAATAGTAGGCATTAGATGATGCATATTAATTGATGCAGCATCCTAATGAGGCAGATGAATAAGGGCAGTTATTGCAATGCTAAGGATAACCGAGATGGATTTAGCAGAATAAGACTGATGCAAAACTGGGAGGGAAATCTAAGCAGAGCTGTATCATTTTGCACAATATTCCTGTGGCTTTCACTGCCTTGGCATTCCGAATAATCACCTGAGCTGGCACTGAAGAATTGCAATAAAAGGTGCAAACAATACAGAAGTGTTAAGCTGTCTGAAGTCTTCCCAAGTTGATTCATGTTCCTTGTAATTGAATGCTTTTAAAGCCATGAGAATTCTGTATTTGAAGGGGTTTTGTTGTCCTTGTACTCAATATATATAGCTCTCTATGGGTCCTATGGTTATAGCTTTGCTGAGCATTTCCAAACTTTTAGGACTGATCAGAAATATCTAGCCATATTTTGTTCTTTTGGTTTTGTGATCGGAGGGTCAATTTTCAAGGGTCAGAAAACTTTCACAAATTTTGTTAGAAACATCTAATTTTTACTAAAATGCTTCCCCCCCCCGGTTTTACCACCAGAATCTGGAGGGCTGCATTATGACATGTGTATGGATGAAGGAAGAGTGATCTTTAGTCCTTTAGTATTCGCAGTTACAGGATTTTAGTCTTTCTTTGGCAAATCTATGTGTCCTTTCAGTAAGCCTCAGATTATGGCAATTAAAACTTTCAATTTTATAAAACTTCTGTGCAAGGCAAAGTGATTCCAACCACCACACGTTTCAGAAGACCTTGCAGGGCCACAGAAACTCCTCCCTTAGACGGGGGTCTGGGATCTTCCATCTTCCCATGTGCAAAATATGACAATAATTAAAAAATGGCACAAATATACAAAAAGCGCTCAGCGTGACTCCCGCTCTTGGAGTGACTTTCAATGTACTGTCTGTTGTGATGTTCTGCAGTACCTTTGTGTTTGTAAATGATTTCCAGTTCAGGCTACCCAAGGTTAATCATGCCTGACTGTGATTCACTGCTATGCATTTACCTCGACATTTCTAGTGCACTTACTTAATGATATCAGGGCTAGCAGCTAGATACCTCAGTGCTGTCTCTTTATTAACCCTCCCACAATTGTTTTCATGCTGAGCTGCTCCAGATTTTTCCCTCCCTTTTTATAAGAGAATTAACTAAGATTGAGGGAGGCTTTTATAATTTATGGCAGTTGTGGAGGTTTTGTCCTTTGCTAATACTCTCTGAGTATCACAGCGATCACAGTGTGTGTGAGTGTGTGTGTGTGTGTGTGTGTTGGCTTGTTTGCTTTTGCCAGGCAGAAATAGATGTTGGCTCTGTTCCTTCCCTGTCCTGGTGCCCAGCATCACGTGCAGAATGGTTTGCTCAGGGGGATCTTCACTAACAGTGATAAAGTCAGCAGCTTCTAAGCTGCCCATTTGCAAACATTAGTGCTACAGTTTCTTGCCCATCCAACACCTGCTCATCATTCTCACCACCCTGATTCTCCTTCAGGAAGGAAACATCATGCTGGAGCAACATCACTGTTGTTCTTGCTTGATGTGACACATTTGTATTGGCACAAGCATTGCATGTTGGTTCTTTCTTCCTCTCTTCTGTCTTGCTCCTTGTATCCTCAGAGTGGCTTATGGATAGTTATTCAACAGCCACAATCTCCTGCTGGTTTCCCCTTCTGCCATGGGAAGACTGAGGCAGAGGGGTTACAAGGTGCCTGCAGAGAACAGAGAGAACCAGTTTCAAATACAGGCAACCAGTTTGAGCAAGTGCTGCCAGCTCACCATCCAGCTCTTAGCCCTAAGGGAGCTCGTCCTCTCACATCTGGCTGACGTGTGGTCTTGACCTTAAGCCTCTCAGGAAACAGCTGCAACCTGAGGGGACATTGGGAGTTGGAAGAGTAGCCTTAATCCCACCTCACTTCACTGAAAGCCCTGGTGCAAGTTATTTTAAGTTAACCTTGAGCTTTTCCCCAGCTAAAATAATTAGACCCCCATGAAGAGTATCTCATTAATATTTGTAATAAGCGTTGAAAAATGTAATGTCCTGTAAAAAAAGCTGAGGATTACTCACCCAGAACAGTAAAGGAAATGGGTAGTAGTTTAAGACAGACTTGGGTAGTAAATGGCAAGTGTCCTGAGGAGTGCCACACGCAGGGAGAAAGGGAGAGCAGAAGCTGCTGCCTTTCCCAGATGCCTGCAGACCTGGTGATCAGTGGCAGTTCCTGCCCCATTGCCATTCTCCCACCCTCTCCCCAGAGTTTCAGTCTTGGGACAGGGGTGACACAGTTTCAGTTAGAAGGATTTGGCTTTAGTCTTGCTGAACTGGAGGCAGAGATGGCAAATAGAGAAGGGAGAAAGCATGCAAGCTGCAGAGGAAAAAACCCTCCAGCGGTACATCTTCAATATCCTTCTCTTTGTTTGCCAAAAGGACCATGATGGATCAAGTCAATTGAACCAGAAAATAGCTAACAGATGGTCATGGAGGACAATGGAAGGGGTGAAATCCATGCTAGTAAGGAAGCTGGTTCCAAAAAAATGGGCTGCACATACTTTTATGGGACATAATCCACTTTTTAGCTTTCAGATTGAGATACTGGGGCAACATCCTAACCTCTCACAGCTCAGCTTGTGGGCATTTTAGATGGCAAGGACATCTGCAGCAGACACATCAGCCAGTGATTTGGTGAAAACTCTTTTAGTAACTCTACCCAGGGCTGTCCTGGAGCGTATCAATCTGCTCATGAGCCACAGATGACCCTGCTCTGCTGAGAAGCACAACTTCCAAGGGATGGTAGCCAATATGAAATAGCATCCTTTATGATAATTTCTGATTTTTTTTTGTTTGTTTCTAAAAACTTCAATATGTTAATGGCTTTTAATTTATATCTGTGATGTCTCTGTGAGAAGTCTTGCAGTCCATGAAAAAAAAAAAAGAGGAAAGAAAACAACCCCTTACTATCATGAATGAAGGCAGTGTTTTTCAGAGTGATGGAGGTCTTTAAAACTGCAGAAGTGAAAGTCTGATGTTTATCCATGAACTAAGTCTCTGGCAGAAGAAGAAGGCTGGCTTCATTGCACTATTCCGCCTGTTTACTTGAGCCTCAGCTTGCAAAGCTAACCCCTAACACTGCCAGATTCTCACTCTGCTCAGCCAGTCCAGCAAGGGCAGCTAAAATTTTAAAACCCCCTCCTCAGCTCTCAAATTTCCATGAAAAAGTTCCTCTTTTCTGCCCTCTCCCCTGAAATATTACCCTTAGTCCATGTACAGAGTGTTTCTCTGTGTGCTAAATATATGGACGGTTAAAAATGTAGTTCTACCATAACTTCCCACTCCCCAAAACAGAGTGATTTCACCTGTGGGATGCCTCAGGGTCACTGTGGTATTGTCACAATGCTGATGTGAACTTTTCCTGCCAATTGCTAATCTTTTCTGAGCACAGATTTTTTGAGTTTACAGAGCACAATGCTGCTGATAGTTCACAAAAAAAACCCCATTGTAAGCTGATACCAAGACGTCTATTTTCTCCAAATGCTATAAAGACGTTTTCTTGGAAGACATTTGCTCACACACATCTTGACTGAATCTGTCTTTAAGGTCTACAAATTAAGGAGAAAGAATATATTTGTATTATTGGTCATTTTTTTTGCCATGTAAAAAATGTAGACACATAGTAGTCAAAGTTCATATAAGTAAAAATAGTCTTTAAATTGCACCTACAGCCATAAAAAGATCTCAAAAACATGATCTCTGTGAAGGAAGATGAGTTGGAGCTGATTTGTTTGGTTTAGAAAAAAAACATATGGAAAGCCAATCTGACCTTAATTGCAGCTGTGGTTTTCCTGGGACAAAATTGGGCTTCTGTTAATTTCAAGTCAGACCAAAAAAAGCATTATCTGAGATGTCAACAAATATGGGGATAGGTGAATACTAAATAAAACTACTATGGAGGTCTGGGGAAGTTTTGTTTGGCTTAGATGGGGTGAGATAGGGCTTTCACTGTCCTATTTTTAAATGCTGTACCTCTCTTTTAACCAGATACAACAAATAGCTTGCATTAACCACCCTTAAGGCTCAGTGCAGAGTTTTATTTATAAAGTAGCCTTGATACAGGCCCTCTTGTGTAGCACCTTCACCTTTACTATCTACTTCTACTCTGCACACTGTAGGGAAAAATAATTAGTTGCAGGAAGCTACCCTCGTTTTGATGCCACCCTTGGCTCAGAGCTGAAGGGGAAAGTGGTTTTATGCAAGAGAAATCTTCACTCCAAAAGAGCAGCTTTTGTCCTGTTGGAAAACTTACTACAATGCGGGGCATTATTTCTAATTTTATACCCAGTCAAAAAATGCTTCTGTATCACCAGTGTTCATTGAATGCCATTTAGAATAAAGCTGACCAACTTAACTGGATAAAATAGCACCATGCTTGAGGAAATGTTTTCCTGTATTACACTGAGAGCACATTATTTTTCTCTCAGGCACTGTTTTCCTTGGACTTTGTCATTTGTAAGGACTAATTAGGAATTTTGTATGTGTTATGTATCAGCTCGTAATACGGTGGTTAAAGAGGGGTTGCCAGGAAAATCAGGAGATGCAAGTACCTGGGAAGAAGTCCATTTCCTTGGAAATGCCTCCAAGAAGGCAGACACCATCGAGCCCACTCTGTATTTTTTCCCTGAAGGAAATGATAAATGGAAGCTCAGCGTCTCGCACGTTGGAGTCGCGGTGTGCGTGGTGCTGGTTTTTGCTGGGCTAAAATTCCTGGTTGCCAGGGTAACACATTTTGGAAATTCTCTACCCTGGGTGAAAGCTGCTGCAACTTGAAACCCGTTGTAGCTGATGCTTGGCAGGGGCACCACCACTGCTGGATGTGGGGGGCTGCTGGCTTTGCCCAGGGCTTTGGGGCAGGGGAACAAAGCAAAATGGGTCCAACAGAGAAGAGATTGAGAGCATTCGATACTTCCAGACTTCCAGGATGTCATAACCTACCTGGCTCTTTCTCCACACCATGTCAGCCAAAAGATGGAAGCAGGGGGGGAATGTTACCTCATCTCAGGGCTGAATTGCGGGGTGATGGGGAGAGGAGAGGTGTGTGTGTGCCTGGAGCATGGGGGGAGGAGGAGGGTGAGAGGGGAGGAAAGAGAGATACAGGGTTCTGGCCAACTGCCAAGAAAAATAACTCACATTTTGCAAAAGAGAAATCCTAAGACTGAGGTCATAGTATGGAAAAAGTCTGTTTCACAGACTCTTGAGCCTGAAAACAGGCCAAGTTTTTTAGGGTTTTTTTTTCCCCCTAAATGCAGGCATCCTATTAACATTTGAACACTAAAGCTCGTCCAGGGATGGAAAGATTTTGGAATCTGAAGTGCCTTAGTTTTATACTTTATTGGTACACAGATATAATTTTTTAATAACAAGAAAGTGAGATTCTGAATGAGAAGCTCCCTCATTTTCCTGTTATCTTACTTTATGACTATGAAGAAACAAAGTAAAGGAATCTAAAGAAGCGCCTGTTTCTCCCACAGAGTGACCAACTCGAAAAAAAGAGACATTTCAAGCTTGGTGGACAACTTTTTATTTGCCATGCAAAATACAAAAAGATACTGAAACCTGAAATGATGATGAATTTTCCTGTGTGGAAAAGTCCGACTGTTCAGCCATGAATAGCTATGATTTTTTTAAACCTTTATAGTGGCAGGCCGGCAGTTTCATGACAAATTACTTTTCATACCTAACTAAACAAATTATTGAAGTTCTTCTGCCTTAATCTTTGGATTTGGATTAAAAGTCAGAGTGTGGATATTTTTTAACTGAGGAAAAAATAACCCTTTGGATTTGTTAGGATGTTATTGCAAGCAAGTTTTCTGGTCTTTGATTTGCTAAGCTACAACTGGAGTCTGCCTTCCTCAGGGTAAGAATATTTCCACATTATCATTTCACCTGTGGTATTTTAAGAGGGAGAATATTATATCTCAGCATGTATCTTGGCTTTGTGCATTCTGTTCTTTGTTTAGCATGCAGACAAGCTTCATCTCCCAAAAGAGATGTGGAATATATTTATCGGCAATTTTAGAATTGACGATAGATTTGACAAGCAAGCAGAGTGACACACCAAAGCTATCAAAGCTGGAGATGAATCAGGACAAAGGTTTGGATGAGGTATATTGTTCCTGAGATTCAAAAGGATTTTATTACTGATCATTCCAAAATCAGGGCAACTGTACCACTGACTTACAAAGATAAAAGCTAAGTTTTTCTGAAGAAAAAAAAAACAGCAACCACATGGTTTGATTGGCCCACAGACCTTTTATGGCAAAATAGTGCAAATACAGCTGGCATTTCTGCATGCTGATTTTTATTAGTTTTGTAAGATATTTTGTCAGGATTCATTTGTGCTGATTCCCCCTTTCATGGCATAAACTGTAAGCAATTGTCAGTAGAGAAAAGGAGTCTCTCGACATTTCTTCAGAGGCACACTCCAGGATGTGTGATAGATCAGGTATACTCAATTAAAACAGAACTGATCTGTTACCTGATAAACATGTGAACTTACTGTATATTTGACTGTATTAGAATTTAGTGCAATTATGGGTAAAAATCCAGTACATTCACCATCAGCTTTCCTCCTATCAAAGCAAAGCAGACAAATCAGCACAAATAATATCTTAATAGCACGACACAGACAAAGAACGAGCAAATTACCCTTTTGTACCTGGCTTGATGACCAATTTTTGTAGCATTTAAGTGGGCATAGAGGGGGTCTTCTCTTCTGAAGTCCCCCAGGGAGCTGCGGCAGGAATACAGATGTGTGACCTGTCTTGATGTAGTTCTGAAGGAGGCCAAATACAAAAAAGAGCAAGGAAAATGTCTGGGGCTGAGAACCTCAGAACATCACAGAACATACCCTCAAAAACAATTTGTCATTACTCTCGTTTATACTGGTTTTAACTGTCGGTCTTAAGAAACAATCCAGGTCCCTGCTCACATAAAGTCCATATTTTCCTTATAACACACAAAAATGTGATATGAGGCACAAACTTTAATACTTGTAATAACTGTAAGCAATTCTATACACTTCTATGGAAGAAATAATGAAGCTTTTTGTCACAAATTGTTAAAAAAAATTGGGTTTTCCTCTGTTACATGGGAAGATTTTGATATCATAAATAACTATAGACAAGCATGATGTCTTTTAGCAGGACTACTTTCAGTATTATTGTTTGAAAGATGAAAAATTCCTGTGGGTACATAGATTTCTCCTTGTGCTGTGTTGCCCATCTCCAGTTCAGTTAAAAAGCATTTCCCTGAGAGCAGCAGGCTGTACTGTGAGCAGCCTCAGTAAAGCAGGATGACTTGCATGTGTGGAAAAAAGGGCTTGCTGCAAAGTGACTGCACATGGAATGATCAGGGGAAAAAAAAAGAGGAACCTGTGTTTGTCAGAGTGGAGGTCTGCTTCTCCTTGCATCCCTCACAGCTGCCATCAGCACCCTGACATTGTGTCCCACAGCACAGCAACCCCAGCACGGCTCCGGAGCGCGAGCGGTCCGGCTCCGAGGCCAGGAAACGCACGGCCAGCTTTGGATGGATGTCCTGTCCTCTCCTGAAGAGTTTCACTCTTGCAGGCTTTGTATTCAAGAGAAAGAAGCCTCTCCCTGTGCCTTTTGCACGTATTTCATTACTGTCTGGGAGTGGCTGGCTGATGCCACTCTTCAGCAGGTCCTGTCAGGAGCCCTGCAGCACCCACAGCAGCATCCTGAGATTGATGCTGAGTAGGCAGGAGCCAGGGACCAAATTGCCAGCTCTGAAGCCTGGGAGACAGTGGAATAAAGAGAGAAAGAGGAAGATCAGAGGTATGGTAACAGAAGACTTGTCATCCAGGATTTTAGGAGTTTCATGACTATATGTAACACATAAGACTAAACAAATATAAAGACATACGTAATACATAAACAATGAGAGGTGGGCAGAAAGCTGGATGCTAAAGGTAAGATTTGGAGAAGGACATATAATACTGATATTATTCCAAAGTTGTATATATTTCCCTCAGACAAAAGTAGGTGGATTACTTAATAATGATCATTTCCAGGCCTTGTGAAAAGATTATATAAAGCAACAGCCTTCCTTTAAAATTATTTTGATGTATGTTTATCTAACAGAAATGGCCAAGTATCTCTTTAGCATGATCCCATTTGGCTCAATGACATTGCAGAGCTATGAATTCAGTATGAGAAGAACAACTCTTTCTGTGCACTGAAGAACATAAAAGCCAGGGTGCCTAGCTGCAAATCAAATACCTTCTGCTCAAGCCGCTTATGTTTTTCTACTTGAAAGAAATTAAAATCTCATCTTATTTCTTTGCGTGCTCTTGTCATCCACTCAGATTTTTATTCAAATAAATCTCTGGTTCTTTTCAAAGAATGTCTTCTGTATGAGTTGCATTAGCTTTAAAGACTCACCAAGAACAGCACAGTCCAGGCTGACACTCTCCCATCAGAGAAGGAACTGTATGAATCTTATCCTACAATTCTGCAGCTCAGTTAATTAAGTATTTGATGTCCTAAGAAGCTGCTGCCTCCCAAAGCCAAGGAGAGGAAGCTGCCAGACCCCATTTCCATCTTTGGCCACCAGACACAGTGATGTTCAGAAACTTTCCACCCATCACACCATGTTACACAGCTCTTCCCCTCTCCCCACCTCACAGTGTTGATGAAATTAAGTAGCACGAAAAATTAACCCCACTGTTGTTGTAATGCAGCTGGGTAATGTGTGGCCTTATTTGCTGCTGCAGAAGCATACATGTTTCACGCTTTGGTAGTGTGGCTCTGTGAACAGGGTGGAGGGAATCTCAGTAGAACAAACCTGGGGAACAGCCCCACAACCCTACCCGCTCTCCAGGCACCCTTGGGCACCGTAGGCCCAATGCAGGGTATGATTTCTGGTTTCTCCTTCCCTGCCTTGTTACTTGCTGTCCATCCTCTGCCATCCACCACTTCTACATTTTTTCCTTCATTTTCTTCCTTGCTGCAGCCTCTGTGCTGTTTTCCTACCATCACATTCCTGGTTTTGTCAAGATTCATCACCTGCAGCCACATTTCACCTGTGTGGGCACCCCCGTTTTCTACTTCTTCCTTATAAAACATGTCTCCATGTCTCCTGAAAAACAGAAAAGAAAGAAAGAGATGTATGTAACAAGGGGTACAAAAAATACACCCACAGTAGCTCAGGTTTCTGGATTAGTGCACATCATCATTTGCCTCCTTTCTCCCTTGATTTTTCCATCATGTCATCTCTGTTTAATGGTAAAGACTAACTTTTAACTCCTTTGTCAGGTGCCCAGGTATTTCCCCAATCTTCCTTTAGGGCAGTTAGTTTTTAGTTACTTCTCTTTTGAGAATCACACAAGAAAAAGAAAATAAAAAAGGAGAGAGAGATTAATGTGGAGAAAAGTTTTACTTAGTTACAAAATGTTTTCCTTTTATAACTTTAGGCATGATTGACAGACAGGTTTATTTAATCAAATTGCCTTCTCTGACAGTGTATTATTTAATGAGGGAGTTCTCTTTTTGGATTGCATAGGAAATGTGGAAGCATCTGAGAATTGCTGATGTGTTGTTTACTCAGCCATTATGTTGGGAATCAGTGTAATTTCAGTGCCAGCAGTGGAATTAGTAACCATAACTGTTATCAGTCACAGAATGATCTATTTGGGGATTTTCACAGCAAACCAGGATATATCCCCCAGCCTTACACAACAGAAGGAAATTTTTAAAAATTAGTCAAATTTGAACACGTTTTTGTTTTGATTATCCCTTCCAGGCTAATGGTAAAGGCACGTATTTTCGAGCTTTAATTCAGCATGGAGTCACTGATATGAAATCCTTTAGCAGCATAAATTATCCCTACTTTTTTCCCCACCGTTTATTTCACTCAGTTTCTCAAAAACATCTGTCAAGGATGGCTCCCCATTAAAGTTCACCCTCCCTTCCTTAAAAAAAAAAAAATAAAATAAAATCCCTGACAGTCTAGTTCCCAAAGATAATAAAAAAATCCGGTTTTGGCAGTGGTGTGAATTTGGGCTGACTTTGTTCTGTTTTTGATGTTGTACTTCACCATGTGAGAGCAGGGGAGTTCCTGAGCAGACAAATGGAATTACATGAGGGAGGCAGACAGAGCCCAAATCTGGTTCTACCCTCTTTAGGTTATGTGCAGCCTCACATAAGTAAATAACTGATAAATGAATAAAACCTTTCAACTGATACATTTGATAAGTACTAAGACTTGTTATATGACTCCAAAGTAAGGGCAGTAACTGTTAAATTAATTGCTTTTTAAATAAAACACATAAGAGAAATTTTTAAATCCTTCATTGTTCCTAAAAGTGTTTTAGGGCCTCATTAATTCTTGATTAGCCTGGTTGTTAAGAGGCCATTATTATGTGGTAATAAGGTGTAGGAAATTACCTCTAGGACCACAGTCATGTCACACAGACCTGCTATGGTTAGCACCCCATCAGGTGCTCAGACCAGGTGCCCATGGTGTAAATCAGGGGTGTCCTGCCTGGTGGTGGGGCTCACAGTGGTGGTCCTGTGTGATGGGTTGTTAGCTGACTCCTCTGGACTGAGAAGTTCTGACAAAATACGATCCTCTCAGCAGCCTCCTGTCCTTCAAGGGCTTGCCAGTCTTGCCTTTGGCAGAACAGGAAAACTGCTATAAAACAGTGGAATAAAATTATTTTCCAATTACACTCAGTTAAGTAATTTAAAATATGCCTGAAGCTAGTGCAGATGAAAGTTCATTCTTTGCTGTATGATTTGTTAGGTAGAGTCAGAGGAGATTTGGTGCTGGTCTAGGAGAATATCCCCAAACTAATGACCTCTTCAGGTCATTAGTATTTCTTTTGAACACACAACTACCCTCAAAGCCTGCTGCATCATTGGTAAAGCTAATTATTATTACCCTTTTACAAATAGGAAAATGAGCCTTGGGGGCTATTTTATTGTGACTTGACACAACATTGATCAGCTTTCTACAGAAAAGAAATATTTCTATGTCCTAGTCTGCATCTATTTATTTTTCAGTGCGTATTATGATTTTTTCCCTACATCTCTTTGAGGTTGGTGATCTAATGCTCGCAGCATACAGTTCCCATCCATTACCTGTACCGGGGCCTAATGTGATACAGCAGCAGCACCATCTTTGAAGAGCACTGAAGATGCTCCCAGCTAAAACCACAAAGTGAATTCTCGCCAGTACCTTCCTCCTTATTCCTTCCATGGAAGTTGAAGCAGTTGAAGCTCTGTCCTCAGAGGAGGGAGAGCAGCTCAGGGCCAGCGAGGCCACAGTGCCCAGGAGTGACACCTGCAGGGATGGCTGCTCGCTGACCTCTCCCTGCTGTTGGGTGTCAGAGGGCGCTCACAGCTCGGGAGTGGTGTCGGAGCAAAGATACAAGAGGCTCGTGTTGTGCCTGAACCCCCCAAACGGGGCTGTGACCTGGGTTTCAGTCCTAAATATCCGTGTTTGTTGTTAAACAGCTAGACACTCATTTCTGTGTGCTTTCACCCAGGTCTTCAATATTTTTAAGCCCCTGGTGTGGTTTCTTGGGACGTGTGATGGTGTCCCTCGCCCCAGCCCTGAGTGCCATCCCAGAACTCCTGGGGGACTGACCCTGAGCCACAAGCAGCTGGGGAAGGGCACCCCTGTGTCTCCATTTAACCCTTTGTCAGCCTCAGAGTCAGGGCTGTGGGACAAAGTCTCCGTGATTGGTGTTTCAGCTGCATCAGAAGCCAAAGTAGCCCCAAGACCTGTGCATGGGTCGCTGCTGCAGTCGATGGGCACCACTCCCCTCATTCCCAAGCCACCAGATCCCAGAGCACCTCAGAGGGCATGGCCATCACCCCAGCTGCAGTGACATCCCACACACAGCCCCAGTGTGTGGGGGATGCACAAGGCATCTATCTGCTGCTCCTTCATACGTCTGCTGAAATGTAATTTTAACATCTCGTGATGATAATTAGCAACCCAATTGTCATAGCCATTACAAGGATGGGGGGAGAAACTCCACCAAAAAAACATTTAATGGGCACTTCTGAGTGCAGTTTCAGATCTCACAAAAACTAGTGGAAGAAGCAATTACAGCCCAAATCAAAGACTTTTAGGGGTTAATAACTGCATCAGTGTAGCAGTAAAGAACGTCAAGAGTTAACAGTTCCAGTGTGATAAAAGTTTATTTAATCCTACTCTAAACAGGCAATATAACAAATCCTTGTTAGGAATGAATGATCTCTCACATGTAGCTTAAAATAATCAAATTTTGATTTAAAATACCAAAATAGGTCAAATGTTATGAGTTTTTCTGGAAGAAATTGAAATCATCCAGTCCAATTTTATTTTTTTATTTGCAGCATTTTACAGATGAATAAATGCATTCTTTACATAAAACCCACTTGCTCTGTCTCAGGTAGATTCCTACCTGGCCTGTTTGCTAGAGAATGAGAGACTCTTACGTGCTGACATTTTCTGCCTAGGTAGCTCTGCTGTGCCCTGATAGAAGAGATATTGTTATATGGAGAAAGATAGAGTTTCAGCACCTCTTCACCTCCCCACCTCGTCTTTGGCTTTCTTTCACTTAAAATTGCCTCCTAGTGCAGGCTCCAAAGATGAAGTAGAGAGTGAACAGTGTAAGATACTGGGTCACTGAGGCAGTGCCTGTGTCTTCCCAGGAGTTTCCTTCCCAGCTCTGAATCTGACTGAACAGTGTAGTGTGACTGTTTAAAAGCAGGGAATCATTTTGCCTCGATTCTCTCTTTCTGATTGAATGAGAATTATCATGGGTTTGCTTAATTTTGATTTCATAGGATGTTGGGAAATGCACCTACGCGGAGATCTCTCACTAGAAAACAGTGCAATAGGTTGAAACCCAGCAGCAAACTGGTCTTGATAGGATGGATCCCATTTCATACTGGTTAATGATCCTGGGAATCTGGAGAGTAAGTCCTCAGGCTTTGGTGTTCAGCTAGATGGAAGAGTGAGAGAAAGTATCAGTAAGAAAATTCTGACAGACCTTTTCTTGCTCCCTGTTCTTCTTTGGCACTCCTTTAAATTGCAAATAAACTTGAAGCATTCGAGGCATTTATAAAAAGATGTAATGAGGGCTGGTTGCTGCATTTTTGGAACAGGAAAAACCTTTCTGTAGTACATTGAAAAATACAGAGTGATTTCTTTAGACTAATAAACGCTCTGCTGGAGATAGTCTAAGGGTTTATAGAACTTCTGGAAAGTCATTTACATATTTCAAAGCTCTTTATTGTCAGTCTCCTACATTTTGCCTATTTTATTTCTTATTTTTCTCAGCCATCTCTGCTGTCATCAGCACTAAAAATATTTAAGTGCCTGATATAATATGTACATCTGAAGTTTTTTCTCTTGTCAATAAAAATCATTTGCCTTGAAAGTAATATAGTGAGCAAAATTAATTGCTGATGAAACTGGTTTTACTAAAAAAAGTAGTACACTGATGATAAAAGTAACCCAATACATTTAGTTCAGGAGATCTACTTTTGACCATTAACAGTGTTACTACCAAATTGAATCCTTCAAAAGTCAAATGTCATTCCTTGTATATAGTACTTTTTAAAAATACATGGCACAATATAGGCACCGTATTTGATCACAAATCATTTGCAGTTGTACTAAATTCATATATGATTATCTGTAGGGTTTATTCTTACTTAAATATCAAACAGATCATTATCCACAGCTCTGTCAATATCAAGTCCTCCATATTTTATTTCCACACCCAAAAATACTTCTGAAATAATAGTGATTGTTTTGATTGGACTCAAGCTGACATCAAATAGTAGCAAGTTAAGTGATGCTTAAAGCCATTTTTTCAAAGGTGGAGGTCATAGGTAGATCCTGGTGGGCGTACATAGAATTCTTTTCCTGGGAACCCAGTATCAGATAATCATAAATGTCAAACACACAAACCAAACAGCCAGCTGTATAATGGAGTAGACTTGAGCAAGTTGTCTTTAGTCCCGTCTGATTTTGTAAAACAAACAAACAAAACTAAAAAAGCCAGCAACACAAATCCTTCTGTTTCAGTCACGTACAGTCCGAGACTCCATCTCCTGTATGCTTGGTTCACAGTGACACTTGCTCACAACACTGCTCAGGATGTTTGTGTCTGTTAATGTCAGTCTGACAACTGATGGCAGAAAACAAATGTTTCACTGAAAGTTTCAATTAACTGCCAATGAGAGGGAAAAAATGAGAGAAGCCAGTAAGTATTGTGGACCCCTATGAAACTCAAAACAAATCTAGAACTTTGCAAAAGGAATTAAATTAGCTTCTGAATCAGCACGGGTAATTGATGTTTTGTTTAATATGATAAAAATTATGTGGGGTGACTGAAAATAAAAATAGTTTTGGTAATTTTCTCAGCAAAATGAAAAAACTACACTCAGGGCTAATATTTTCATTTAGGTTACCTTACTCCCGAAAGTGCTTGGGCAGCCTTGTTACAGTGCTAGATACAAGCATATTTCAAAGTAATGTTTTTGAAAGAAGGAAATGAAAGCAGAGCAGTTCAGAAATGTTGAAATGTGTAATTTTATATAGAATTTAAACTTCTTTAGTTATTCAGGGAAAAGCATTGCTCAAATCTAGCAATTGCCAAGCATTTTGGCTGGTCCTCGCACTGCTGTTGATGGCTAAATTATGTTAGAAAATTCCCTTCAGCTCTAAATCCCTCACACAAGACTCTAGTTAGTCTTGTCCATGCTTGAGCCTTTGTGAAAAATTATTGTTGACATTTTTCTCAAGATGATTCAACATTTCCAAAGATTTAGGATGGCAGAGAGCATTATCAGACATCATTTAGACTTCCAAATGATTATTTTTTATGAGATGGTTGTGGTAGTTTGCAGCTGGCTGGTAGATGTTGGCAATCAGAATACAATTGTGTCTAATTCATTTTTATACACTATTCCTATTAGATTAAAAAAGGATATTTCTTTGCAAGTGACATTACAATCCTGACATAGGATTTTTGACTGATTTTTTTCTCAGAAAGTGCCAGCATGGTACTGCCAGCATGCCAAGCTGGTGTCCAGAAGAAAATTTAAGAGCAGTGATAAAAGGAAAGGAGAAAATAGAAGCCCTTCTTGCAAACAAGGGTTTGTAATAGATATTCTGACATGATATGAATGATGAGGGATGGAAAATTCATAAGGTTGTGTGGAAGTGCAACACACACTCTGAGCATAGAAGACTGACCTATAACTCATAGGACAGTGTGTTTAGAGTGAGTTATGAGAGTTGTTCCCTGGTGTATATTTAAAAAGAGACATTAGAAAGGAGATACAGTGTGGTTTACTGTTTGAGAGCTAAATTCATATTTTTTCCAAGGAGTGTTTTCAAACTCAAAACAAATCTTTTTTCTTTTTCTTTTTTTTTTTTTTTTTTTAATACATATATATTGGAGTGCAGGTGGTGTATTTCTGGACAGCATATGCATCTGAATGCTGGGAACAAAACTCTTCTCTTCCAAGGTGCAGTCCTCGGCTGGTTATTTTTGCTGTTGCTATGTCCAAAGCTGATTATTTCTAAGAAAGAGGAACAGGCAATTTTTCATCCTAGAAGGGGTTATCTCAAAGTGAAACAAGCAGGCTAGAAGCCCTTGGTGACATCAGACCCCAGGGCAGCTGAGGGTCTGTGGCAGGAAGCCCCTGGAAAACCCTGCCCGCACCTCGACCGGAGCTGCGCAGTGCAGTTTGCATCAACGGGACCCTGCATGAGAAACCATCCCTTCGCTGCTGCTCCGTGGGAAGCAAAGGAATTGCCTGACCACTGCAGGCTGCACATGTGTTTTCTTCCCCCAGCAGCAAAGTTCATGGCCATGAACTTGCCCCAGGTGCCAGTGCCAGCCTCCACTTTCCCTGTCCCTGCAGAGCTTGTGCCCCGTGTCCTGGTGCTCCCTTAGCAGCCCCCTCCCTCCCTTCCTCCTTCAGCCCATCCTCAAGCAAACCTAAGAACTCCTCTATTTTGGTGAGACTCTTATCAGTTCAGAGATGTCTGCCTTGTTGGGATTATCTTTTCCCCTTTCAGCATCTTGCAACATATCAAAAGCAGAGGGGAGTAAAGAGAATACCATCACTAACGCACCGTCTCCTAAGAAGTTCAGTTTGCTAAGCTGAACAACCCTGTTGGAAACACCCTGGCCACGGATGTAGCTTGAGGAGCAGTGCATTCCCTGAGCTGAGCATGTGGGGTGCAGGTCTCAGAAGGAGCAGCAATCCATTTGCCCCGTGGGGCAGAATCTGCCTGTTGGGCAGAAAGCTTTGCTTTCCTTTTACAGTCTGCTTCAGAAGGAAAAAAATGGATTTTTCCCTGTGCCTATCTTGGCTGAAAATGAAAGGCTCTGAGAAATCTGCTCATGGGAGAGGTTTAAGCCCTTTCCCACAGGAATTTGAGGGCTGGACATTTTGACAAAAGTCACAATGGCCCCTGCATGTTGAAGGCACAGAACTCCCTATGGCTCACTCCTCAGCGCTGAGTGATAGCACATCACCTTGGCCATATGTGAGCTTTCAGGTCTTTCTGCCTCTTGTTTCTTTCGTTTTTTCCCCCCTCTTGCCACACACTGAAATAGTTATTTGACAATTTGTTCTGACATTGTATTATTCCAACAATAGAGGAATGTAATGGTGTGTAATTAGGAGCCAGCATATAACAGTGGTATGAAGATGATTTTCGCAGTGTGATTTCTTTAAATTAAAATTTCATTACTTGAAAAGTGTCATGCTTTTGCCCTTTCCAGTGTGTGCACAATGTCTATGAAAGAAAAGGATGACCCTCAGGGATGGATAGATTTTCAGTCTCTTGCACTCCAGTTGGAGGTTCTCCCAAGACGCTGCTCTTACGTACTATGTGAACCTATAAGGGCACAATATATTTTAAAGTCTCTGTAAAATGTTGATTTCACAGTGAAATTCCTTCCACTTTTAAGGGTTTGGGGTTGTTTAGAGAGCTGTCTGTGTAGCATCTGGAGTTGTGAGAACTAGTTGTAAGAACTATGTAGCACTACAGACCTATCAATATCGTATAGATTATCCTCACAGCCCATATCTTTAAATAAAATGGTGTGCTTCCTTTCACAGTAGCCAGCTGGATTCTTGTCTGTTTATTTGCTTGTTTTAATCGTTTTTTTCTCCATCTTGTCAAATAAACCACTAAATTCAGTGTGTATGCTATGGAACTTCATCCAAAACTATACTGTCTCCTTCCTGACAAGGCTGACAGAGAGTATAATCACTTGTATTGTCCAGAGTACTGTTTACATAAAGGAGCAATAAATACCTGTTGAAATTTTTACTGGAGGCCTCCCAGATGGATGGTTCATTTATTATTACAGACAGGGTTTCATTTACTTAGTTATTAAAAAAAAGCAGGCCGCTACAGCCCATTTATAACTATATTAAAACTAAATGAAGCCATAAGTATTGCAGACGGGACTGAGTAAAATACATTTAGTGACTTTCCAGGAAATGGCTAGGCAAAGTGTTTGAAAGGAAATGCTGAAAACTTTGGGGGTCCTGGCGTGTCTTTCATAGATGTGCTTCTACTGGCTGGAGCTGCAGAGGGAATGGAGGAGGTATAGTTCCCATATGTTCCTATGCAGAATATTTATATATTCTGCAATAGCCTCTCTGTGTCAGCCAGTCAGCCATGTGCCTTTGGGAATTGTTCCTTTCCTCCTCTAGCCTTTCTTGACATGGAGAGCTCCAGCTCAGGATGTCCAATAAACTTCTTCTTTATCCCAGAGACAGAATATCAGCTGAATATCAACTCCAGTTACAAGAGAGGATGAAGGTGCTCCATCAGCATCAATCTGTAAAGGAAAGGCAGGGTAATCAGGTGGATTCCAGAGGTCTTAGTTTGGACAGGATCACCAGAGGTCCAGCACAGATAGCTCTGAAGGTGAAGATTGTAGATGGTCTTTGTGGCACTTCTCTAGCACTGATGACTTTTCACCAGACATTCTCACTCCTCCTTTGAATAAAGATAGGTTGGTGGATGGGAAGCAAATGGTTGCCTGTGAACCAGACCGTGATTTTATTATGTCCAAGCTAGACAAATAAAGGACAGTGCCAATAAGGCAAGGCAGGTGTCCCAAAGCTTAAGAAATTGTTGACCGTAAGTTGATGGGGTAGAAGAGCCTAGAAATAAGGCAGCTTGAAATTTTTTAAGCAGAGTTTGTTAGGTTAGCAAAAGGCAGCATTTCCACAATCAAGGCAAGAAAGAACTTTTTCTGAAAGCTAGTTCAGCTTCAGTGGTCAAGTAAAAGTAGTAATTAGAAAGAAAAAGCAATTTGTTCAATAGACATGAAATTTAAAATATATGTAATATGAATACATACACATGAAACATAGTCTAAAAACCAAAATGTAAAATACTGAATATGGATAAAAGGTATGGATGATGCTAGAGGAAAGCTCAAGGACAATGAGAATATGGGGTTCCTTAAGGTACATGGAAAACAACAATAAGAAAGAAATTCTAGCAATAGCCCCTCATTAGCTGGAAGTATTAAAGCTGTAATAAAGTTAGAGTCAATTTTTTTTTTTTTTTACATGAGAAAAAGCAGGTTTGCCTATTAGACAAACAGGAAGCTGAACAGTGTCTAGAGACAGTAAGTTATTTAAAATCAGCTACCCTCAAGAGAAGTATCATGTGCCTCAGGCCTTCCGTGTCACCATACAGACACTGGCTGGAAGACCACTGGCTGGCAAAATCTGAGGGTCATTTGTGATGTACCTTGAAATGTGGGGCAAACCTCACCCTCATGATGACTCCAGCATAAGGACAGATGCTTGTACTGCTGGGGATTAGGCAGTAAGACATCATTTGTAAGGAAATAATCACTGAGTACAAAGTCAGATGCTGCACATTCAGCGGGGAGACTTGGCAGTGGCAGCTCTGCCTCAGACACATTAAACTCCCCAAGATTTCTGCCACAATGGCTGACACATAGTACTGCAGTTCATGCACTCTTACTTCATTTCACATTTGAAATGAATATTTTTTAGGCGGCAGCATCAGCAATGGCGCGGAAATCAGAGGGAGAACATTGGTAAATAACTGCTAATCACACCTAGAGAAGCTTGGGGGCTGCAGGGGCAGGGAGGCAAGAAACAGATTAGAAAATTGCAAGCAGCACATTCAAAACCTCTATTCCTCAAACGTGTTTCCTCCTGTCACACAGAGCATGATTAGCCATGAAACTTTGGTAAGCCCTCAGACTGATTGGACTACTTAGGTGTGAGCTGCCGCTATGATGCTTCCCTTTTTCTGAGTATTTATGCATTTTTGGTGGCTTCCTTGCTCAGGGAGTGGCCTCACAGAGGTTTGTTTCCTTGTTTTCCTGATTTTCTCTCATTTTTAAGGAGGTACTCTGCGTCCTTCTGCCCAAACATCATTCTCAGGAAGTGCTGTGGTCTGTGGGGCACTTTCTCACCACTCTGCCAAGGACTTAAAAAATTCAGGGTGTGATTCAATTGCATTTGTTGTCCCTTTCTTTATAGGGGAAAAACATCACCAGGGCAAACACAGTCGCTCACAGGGGCAGCTGCTGCAGAAGAAACCTCATTTCAGCTTCTGCTCATAGGAGAGAGTGATGGCTGTATCCCTTGGAGAGGACTGCCTTGCATTTCTAATGAGACCATCAGTGTAATGGGAATTTAGCAGAATATTTAGCTGGTTTAAATGGTTTTGAAGAGCAGTGCAGACCAGCCTAGATGGATTCGAGCCAAGGACAGAAAACTTTTCCTTCAGAGTATCTATTTTTTATTGGAATGGCTAATTCTATTTCTATAGACTGAGTCTGTTCTTCAGGCTTTTTAATTCTACGCTCTGGAATTAAATCTCACATTGATATATAGGCTTCATTCCAGCATTAAGTACATTAATATTTCACTAGCCTGATTTTACTGGCTTTCTCCCTCTGTTTTTAATTAGATTTGACAGTATTCTATATAATCATGTTTTCCTGCATGTTTCTGTGTAGCAGAACTTGCACAAACTGTTTGTTGGGGGATTTTTACGACTTAAACATCATATATTCAGAGTGAATTTTAGATGCTGCAAGCAGTGCTTGCAGAGGTCTTACAAGCCTGCTGAAAGCTCTATTACAGCACTTATAAAATATCCTCTTGATCTGGTTGTTTACCTTAATCCATAAGCTATTGACTTTATTTTGTATAAAACAGAAATAAATACTACACTTTTCAGATAATATAAATGCATGAGCTTTTCCAAAGTGAAACATTTGCATCAGTTATAGCACTAGAGTGAAAAATAATTTCAGCAATCAGAATCTAATTAATTAAAAATTACTACTGTAAAAAACCAGACACTCCTATATTTAGGATTAGTAAACAAAGCTATTTGAAATACCTGTTTTGGCTGAATAGTGAATATATATATTTGGTAAGTAATGAATATAACTGCCCATCTGCTATGTGCATGTAACCACGGTTATAGCAACAGCATTCGTTTCCCTTTTTCTCTCTCTCTTGGTTTTTGGGGTTTTTTTTTTTTTTTTTTTTTTTTTTCTTTTTTTTTAAGAAAGGAAACATGTTCATCTGTTTCTTATGAATTCTCTGTACTTTGTACCAGGCATATTTTTCTTAGCATTTCTCTTTCAGAAAGCAATGGAAGACAGCCAGAAACTGAAGGTACATTTGTCTTGTTGGAGCTTAAGTCACATTATGTACGTGAGCACTCGTAGCTGAAACAATCCCAGTAACATAAGGGCACAGTCTGGGTAGGAACATCATATTCCCACCTGGCATTCTCTCTCATTTTGCTGGGGACAGGATTTAAAGGTCTTACATGTTGCTGTGCCTCGGAAGGTTTTGTTTTGCTCTTTTATAATGTGAAGGAATACTTTTCTTCTCCTACATCAGCACATCAGTTGTGACTTTAAACATCTAGGGTCAGTCTGAAAGTCTTCTAGCATACTGCTTAGAATAATATCTGTTTTCTTTCTGGGTTTCTGGTAATACCAAAACTAATGTCCAGTTCTTGAAAGGTCACCATGCCTTTATGGGAAAGAAAATAAAATGCCAATAAGGTACATTAAAAAATAAGACAATTTTCCAAAAGCATTCAGAATGAAACATTGTGGTAGCATAAACTCAAATGAGCACTTAGGTATTTGATTTTGGTATTTCATTACAACTCTTTGCTTAGTGGGGTTCCTTTTCAGCTAAAATCAAAGTATTTTTCCACTACTGAAGTTCCTTTCCTATATAATGTGCACAAATCATAGAAGTCCATAATAAACACGGTATTCTGACTGAGATGCTGCCTAGAATTAAACTGGGACAATATGCTTGATCAGATTAACACATTCAGGAGATCTTTACAGATTGCAAAGAAAGTGCCTTCTGAGTTTATTTAAATGACAGTAGCAATATACATGTATTTGTGCCCTGGGCTCACAAACCACTGGCATGTTCTCTCCTAAAGCATTAATGATTTAATTACTATCAATATTTTTCCTTTCCCTTCTTGATTGTTTTTCTGGTTGTTATAATTATCAACATTATCATGAAGAAAGACCATATCTTGTATATTGTATAGTAGCTTAGACCACCAGAAGGACATAGAGTTTTGTCCCATTTCCCTCTCTTGAGGCGCCAAAAGGGAATCTCTCCAATCACAAAAAAAAAACAAAAACAAAAACAAAACAACAACAACAACAAAAAAAAAAACAAAAAAAAAAAACAAAAACAACAACAAAAAAAAAAACAAACAAACAAACAAAAAAAAAAACCACGGAGGAATTTTTTGGAGTTTTATGCCTCAATAAGTAATTTGCAAGGGGAAGGAAACAGGACATTAGGCCAAGGAATGTGAAATTTATCAGAGGTTAAAGTGAAATACAAGGTATGGTGCCTGCTGCTTCTTTCATGTGTACCAGCAGATGTGAAGGATAATTCCAGGCTTCAGGCATGTCTTCACTGTGGAAGAAAATAGATACCCTTCTAAGTAGGGCTATGCTGGAAGCACCTCAGCATGGCTCCATACGTCAAAAGTGACAACAGATTCTCTCCTGGCTCTTGAGAACAGCCTCCTCCAGACACTGCTGCATTGACATCTCCAGCAGCTCCTTCTTCTCAGAAGGAGAATCTTCCAGCTCCATCAGAAATCTTCGAAATAAGGAGTCAAAGACTCTACCCTCACATTTGAAACTTGTTACTTGGATGTTAATTCCCAGAGTGGAAAACAGATGTCTTCCTGCTACTCCCTGGCTTCTGGCTGGGGCTGAAGACAACACTTGCTTGGGACTTTGCAAGTCTCAACTGTTCAATTTGAGCGAGGTGGTTCCCTGGCAGCCTGTGATGACCTCCGGTCCCAAATGCCCTGTAATTTTGATCAGGAGTCCCACAGGTCTCTCTGCAGTGCACCACATGTCTACCCCAGCCCCAGTACCCTTCTGAACCAATCAGTGAGTAACCCTGAGATTAAAAGAGGTCAGGTTTTCTAAGAAGCTGTGTAAGAGATCTGGACACACAGTCACACTGACGCTGGCAGGTGCTGTGTATCAATGCCCTCTAGACCACTTTGCATTTTCCTCTTCATGTAAGTAAGCCTGCACACCCCCTCCTTTTCCCCTGTAACTGAATGGCCCATCACCCCAGGCTGCAGCCCCTTGGTTACTGGAGAGTGAAACCAGCTGGCTTGCTGAGGCATTTCTCAATATCCCAACCCCATCCTCACTTCCTTCCATGATGTCTCTGCCTGTCGCATTGTTTGTAGAGAAAGGAACAAGTGCATTAATTAGAGTGAGCACTCCTGCCTGAGCCCACCCCTCACTGCCTCCACCACCTCACAGAGATTTCACTAAAATGTATAATTAGGTTCTGCAAAGTGACTTCCTGACCGTATGTGCTCTTCTCAAGTGCAGAAGTGCTAAGTGGTGCTGTGTGTTTTTCAGAGCTGCTTTGAGTACCACTTCATTTTTCTGGCTTTTGTTTACAAGGTTGTATTTACTTACCTCTTTACCTGTGCCCAAATGCATCAAAGCCAGGTTCATTTTAAAGAATCTGAAAGCCCATGGATGATGTCACTTAGTGGCCTGAATTTTGCATGTTCTGAAAAAAGTGTAAAGGCTGCGTTTGCACATGAGCTTGTCTGTGCTTGTGTCTCCATCCTTTTATACTGTTTGCCAGAATATGTAAAGAAATCCCATCCTGAACAAGTGTTGTTTTAAACATGATCTGAAGTGCTCTGCTAACACAGGGCGTACCAAAGCTCATTCCATGCTGAATCTGTGTCAAAGTGCTTTTGAGATAAATTACAATTTAATGTAACGCCTCTTGTGAGCTTAAAGTATTTTTCTTCTCTTGTGTTCTCACTCTCTTCAAGTGGGGTCTGCTGGTCCAATTGTGAAATTTTTCTTTCAACCATCGTTGCTTTCGTGATGGAAATGAGCTGTTAAGGAGAAACATTCCTCAAAAGCATCCATACTCAAAATTGATATACCTTACTTAAGACACTTGCTGCAAAATGGAATCCCTGTAGCATAAACATGCCCTCCTCTCCCCGGATGTGTGAGATCTGTCCTGGTGCCCAAGGAGCCTCTCTCCCCAGGCCAGCTTCAGCTTCACCCCCCAGGTGACAGTGTGTCCTGCTCTGGCTGTGGCTTTGTAGATGAGGGCTGAGGGCCTCACCTGACAGTGAAAGCTGTCTGGGAGCCAGTGAAGACTTTCAGGCACGGAGGTTATACCTGCACAGCTCCTGCTTTACCAGGTGGACCTGTACACTGGCAACCTGATACATCCTTGTGACAAATACTTGGATCAGGCCAGCCAGATCCCTCTCTAGGGGGAAAAAAAGCAAGCAAGCAAGCAAGCATTTTATGATGACCTGTTTTTTCCTATCCCCAGTGTTAGGAGCGTGTTTTTAGTCTGATGGTAGTTCCAAAAGGGGCTGTGAGCCCCAGGCAGGCAGTGCTTTTCTTGGAAAGCAGAGCTTCTGAAATGAAAAACAGACAGGCAAAATAAAGAGGGGCTAAGATTACAAGCAAGGAGAGTTTGAAGGAACAGTGCTGCAGTCTATTGTTCCTTTTGTGAGGATGGTACCAGGTTGTAGTCCTTGTTTCACACCTCTACACAACCTGAAGGCTTCAAAATATCCTAGTTGCTTCTAATGACAAGCTCACAAAACACGTTTTTAATATATTAATACAAAAATCCAGGACACTAATAAATACACAGAGGTATCTAGATTGTTTCATTATATGCTTTTGATCTTTCAGCTTCTGTTTAGGAAAAGAAATGAACTGCTAAACCTAAAGTAAATGTACTTAACTACCACATCATTAGCAGAAATTCGTGCACTCAAAGGAGAGCAGGCAGTGACACCCTGGGAGTTGTCCTTTTCACACAAGCATACCACTCTCTGGTAAATCACTATCAGTGCAGGTTTCATCACATAGGTGCCAAATCCCAGATCTGAGCTTTCTATTTTTCGTGCACTGTTTTTTCAGGGATGGCCTAAACAGATCTAATTGAGAGAATAAGATTGTTTGGATCCCTGTAAGTAACAGGATCCAAGGCCAATATGGATCTTGTGTTTATGGGAAGTTTTGCTTCTCTGAGGTGATTTAGCTCCTGGGAGCTGTATCCTGTGTCATCATGCCTGTCCTGTTTGCCCACTTCTCAACAGGGCTTGTTAGCTGGGTCAGTGCCTGCATTGATACAGCCATCAAAGGCTTTTCTGATTTGGGAGATGGCAGAGAGAGCTTTTTCCTGATAATGGACATCCTTCGAGATAAAACATAGGCAGGTCCTGCTGGGAGATTGTCAAGTCCCTCCAACTCAGTGAGCATCCTGCATGTTTGAGGTGTCTGCATCGCCAAGACATTTTGCTGAGTTTGATACGTTGATTTTACAGAGGAGAAATGTTGGCACAAGTAGAAAGAAACGTGAGAAAAAAGCAAGGAGGAGAAATCTTTAAGAGATGAACTAGCAAGGATTTCGGCTCTGACCCCCAATCCTGTTCTTATACACCTACATTCCCTGAAAGGTGCCTGGGGAAATAGGGAAGCAGCTGTGACAACAGCAACAGGCAGGCACTGTATGTACAGCGAGGGGCTGAGGAGAGCCTGGTGAGGCTCTGTGCTCTTTTAAGACACAGCACACCATGTAGCCCGTGTAAGAGTCATGCTTTTCAGGCACGCTCTTGGAAGATCTAGGCACAAGTACAAGGAGGTGGCTTGAAATTACTAGATATGTCTCCTTGCAATACTTGCACTCCGGGGACCACCCACGTCACAGGATGTGTTGGAATTGCTCACCAAGCTTTCTTCTGGAGCCGAGATGAAATTGCAGATTCTTTTTTCCCAGAGTGGAAGAAAAATTAGCAACTTTCTGAATTATTACTATTATTACCGAGGCACTTTTTAAAAATAGGTCCTATTCTCTAAGACTTTTCAAGCACTGAGGGAAATCTTTGCATGTCTTCAACTCCTTTAACTGCTGCTTACTTTATCTCAGATTGTAAAAAAAAAATATATGAAGGTAAAACCAGATTCCTCTTCTTTGTGAACCAGTTTAAGCAAGTTGAGGAAAGGATATGGGAAAGGAAGGTGAAATCCTCATTATAAAAGATGCATTATTTTCTATATTTACAGGACAGTGAAATCCTGTGGATACTCTTGTGCAATGAGGCAATATATTTAAGTTTTAATTGTTTCAGTCACTGTCAATTTTACATCAAACATGCAGTAAAGTAGAAGTGGCCTTTGGGAAACATCACTGAACCTTATTTTGTGCTGCAGTATTGCCAGTGTGAACATCTACTTCTGTTCTGTAAGCTCAAAGTCAAATGGACAAAAAATTTCCTCTCAGGGAGACTACTGACCTGTCAGCAACAAAAATATGATTTTTAACATACAGAAATTGTTTGTCAGTGATTGTAATAACAAGAATCTTTGCAAAACACATTATTACTCCAATAAACATTTTCTTTTAGGCAGCTAAAGGAGGAAATTAGCTTAAAAGTTAGCTGATAGCACCTGGAGAAGATATAAAGTGTCACAGCTACAAAGTTACTGGGATAAAATATATTTCCTTTCCATTTACCTGTTTAATATGTAAATATTTACATTATTAAATATTTACAGTAGTTCTGAGAAAATATCCAATCTACAGCATTTTGATAAGTTATAATTTATTCTGCTTGCTTTCCAGAATGCTAGAAGATGACCTCAAGTTAAGCAGTGATGAAGAGGAGAACGACCAGGTAAGAACCAGACAAGTAACGTGTAACTTGAAGCGTCTTTCATGTCAAGACTGAGCTACTGCAAATATTTTGCTAATGCTTTTTCTAAACATACATAAAGGTTATCAAAATACATGGCAGTACTGTAACTGGAGTAACAGATGTTGCTGCTCAGAGCCAGCCTGCGTGTGCTAACTGCTGGACTGGTAGGGAACAGGCTGCAGTGCTCTTGATTTATTACCTTGATGCGACCCAGAAGGTTTTTGTATCAGCTTCCTTCTGATTTGAATTTGTTTTGTTTTAAAGAGTGGCCAAGGAGGGGAGAAACAGGAATTCTGGATTAAGGGTTCAGGCCAACTTTGCAGTCGTGAGCTGGCCCCGGGGATTAGCTGCTGGGCTGCTTATCTCCTACCTGCCTCTGGCAGCCCCCCAGCCCTGGCCTCTCCTCTGAGCATTTTTGGTCCTGACTCTGCGTGGCCCATGCCTGCTAAGGAAGCTAAAGAGAACTGAAAAAAGCCTTGGCTGTGCATTTGAATCACTTTGTAACACAGCGATTACAGCAACTGCCTGTGTTTTAAACACCCTGAACTACCTGACTGGCAGCAGATACACCATCCAATGTTTTCCATGTGTCAGGGGAGCTGGGTTTTGTTGGCTGTAGGAGGTGTCTCCCAATTTTTCCTTAAAATACTGATGTGTTTTGTCTAAACAATTAAGGACTCAGCAGAATAGGGCTGGAGCTTGACTTTCCCATGACCAGCTGAGTGCCTCGTTGCCAAGCAGTGCTATGCTGTGTTCTCTCCTTCTCAGTATCCTGGCGTGGATGATTTGGTTGGGAATGAGAGGCCAAGGCCCCCCTCCCTTCCTTCTTTTCCTAAAATGCATGACCCATGCCTTCACCAGAGTATGTGAGGGCAGTACTGCTCCTGGTTGCATCTCACAGATATAATGTGGTTTTCTGTCCTGGTTTTGGCTGGGATAGAGTTAATCTTCTTCTTACTAGCTGGTACAGTGCTGTGGTTTGAGTCAGTGTGAGAACAGCGTTGATAATTCCCTGATGTCTCAGTTGTTACTGAGCCTACCCTGAGACACTTTTCAGTGTCTCCTGCTCTGCCAGCGAGCAGGTGCACCAAAAGCTGGGGAGGCCCATGGCCAGGACATGCCCCAAACTGGCCAAAGGGATTTCCCTTCCACAGAACATCATGCCCAGGACATAAACTGGGGGGAGTTGGCTGGGAAGCACCAATCACTGCTTGGGAATGGGCTGGGCATCAGTCAGTGGATGCTGGGCAATTATGTTTTGCATCACTTGTCCTTTTTTGGAATTCATTTCTCTCTTTTTGTTGTCTCCCTTTTCATTGCAATTATTATTCTTATAATGTTATTATTTTATTTATTTTATTTCAACTGTTATGCTGTTTTTATATCAACTCACAACCTTTTATATCCTGCCTCTCCTCCCCATCCCACTGGGGCAGGGGGAGTGAGCAAGTAGCTGCATGGTACTGTTGCTGGCTGGGGCTAAGCCATGCAAGCTTCAAATATGATTATTTCAGTCATGGGTAACTGGAGTATCTAGATGGGTAGGCTGGATGGATATCTAGATTTCTGAAATTCAGGAACTTAAATAATTCTAGCTTCATAGCACAGGCATGAAGTTCTTCCAGGATTTTATTTAACTCTTGTTATTAGATGTCTCTATTTTACAATATATTCCAAACAACAGGTAAATCAAAACCTTTTAATATTTATACTAAACCACTGTTTCATCTATTTTGAGCAAAGCTTCTTAGTATTAAGAAGATTCAGCACGTAGATTCTAATATTTACATATTTATACAATTTCTTTTCGTTTAACCATATTTCATCCTGAAACACTTCACATTTAATTACTCTTCCTGCTTGTCTAGATAGTTTAAAATACAGCTCACAGACAGCATAGGACGAAGTAAAGTGAGGGATAGAAGGGATGTCTGAAGAGTAACAAAAGCAGGCCAATGTGCCATGATGTTGCAGCCAGGGGCTGGGTGATAGGGGAGGCACGAGCTGCTGGCCAGGAGAGATGTCCTTCAGGCAGGGAGACAGGATCCTGGGTAATGGATGTCAGAGTGAAACAGGCTGGGAGAGCCAGAGAGAAAAAATTCTGGTTTGCTTTCATAGCAGAAAAGGACATGAGAAGGTGTTTATGGTGCGTAAAAGACATGAGTAGGTTTAGGCAGAGAAGGGATTGTGGAAAAGTCCTGCCAGTCAGGCAGGCACACCTGGACCTCTGGTTTAGCACTCTGACTTGGAATTATTAACATCATCTGTGTGCTCGTGTGCTATGCAAGGTCTCTGCTCAGTCACCAGGCTCCAAGATGCAGCTGATACAGGCTGGGTCTTTCACCTTGGTGCTCCAGCAAGCTCTGCAGAGCCAGGACAGAGCTCACCACCCACACGGCAAAGAGCAGGGCTCAGGTCCCATCACTCCCTTCTAAAATTATCACAGGCCCTAGCATGAGCAACCTTTGGAGACTACTTAGTTATTTGGTCCTCTTTCCTAGTCACATTTTTTTCCACATTTTGACGCTACAGACAAAATCTCCCAGAAAATGCTTCATAGAACCTTAGCTGAGACCTGCAGGTTTGCTTAATGGACAATCCTAAACAAATATACCTGCTGAAAAAACAAAACACTGCCTTTCCATCCACCTTGCAGGAAATAGACACAAAAAAGAATAACACAGATTCTTCCAATAACTGCTCAGATGGACCTGTGTTTAAATGTCAGCAGAACTCATTTCCTTTTACCTCCTAACTCAGAGGCTCTTTAATCTCATATCTCCTGAGCTCAGGAACAGGAAAGAAAAAAGTCAGAGATGAATGGATAGGAACAGTACATGAGAGATTGCCAGATATTCCTTATGTAATAAATCAACCTTTGAGCAATCAAATTCATTGAAGCAGTCCAGTTTCTCAAAGAGCTGAAGATGAGCTGTACACAAGTTGGGAAGCTTTTAATTTTGCTGATTTCTAAATGGGGAAGTTTAGGGGGAAAGCTTTGGAGGAGATTTTGCATTTATGTCTGAAATTGCCAAGAGGCAAATGGAAGTTTCTGAAGTGGTGCAAAGGGGGACAGGTGCTTCTGTGATCCCAGGGCTGGCATTTGGAATGCTGTGACCAAAGCAAGGAATGTGAGCCACGGATGAGGGAGGCCAAATGCAAGACAGAGGCATGATTAAAAGCTTTGAGACTGCAGTGGGCAAAGCATTCCCAACCCTTCCCTCAACACCAGCAATTAAGGTAGTGAGATTCACAGACCCAGGAGAAGCCAGAGAGGCTGGATTTGAGATGAGTACGTGTGCACCCACAGTAATTATATTATCCACACATATTAGTCTCATAATTTTAATTACATAAATGTATTTTTCCTCTTTAATGAGCATAGTTTATCCATTTAAACTGATCGTTTCAATTTTACAGGCAGTGATCATAGGATCTAATATGCAGAGAGAAAATTTCCTGTTGGCATATTTTACACCACACAGATTGAAGAAAATATACTTTTTAATCCTCAATCAATATCTGAAGAGCATGCAATTAGCAGATACCAAGGTAGTTAACATAAATCTGCAAGTTAAAGAGCCAATTCATTCTGATTTATAACACATAGAGTAATAATTTCATCATCATCTCTCCCAGAAAGCATCTGAAGCTTTGTAGCATGAAGATGTCAAAATTGTACTTAAGATTGTTCAGAGTACTGAATTGTAGTGGTTATTGCCTTTTGGTTCTTTGAAGTGTGGCATAGCACATGTAACAGTCCCCATTATAATACCCTGCTCTTCTCCGTAGAGGTCACTGGATAACTTAAATCAGTCTTGGGTGAAATATTAAAAGGAGATTGTCAATTGTAATATGAACAATTCTCTTTTTCCCCCCCTCACTTGTCCTTTTACAACATGAACATTTTGTAATAGAAAAGAATTCCTCTAAAGGGAGAAAGATCCCCGGCATTATTTGTGCAATTCATGTCAATCAATAGCCAAATAAATTAACTGACTGGTACGCATACATGGAATAATAATCTAACATATTTTTGCAACCCAAGTCTGCTTCCTCATACGCATTTTTTTTGCAAAGGATCAGGTTGGTTGCCACTGAAGTTTTGTGGCTGTGAAAATTTATTACCCACAGAGTCAATCTGCATTCTGGCTGCCAAGTCTGAATAAATAGAGTCATTGTGCTTGTCTGGAATATGTAACCAAAGTTCATCGAGTCAGCTTGACTTTCACATCCCACGAGATTCATAAAAGCCAACACCCTGGTATGTGCTCTTGATTCCTGCCAAAATTTTGTAAAATTGTATAAACAGAAGTTGAAGAAGCAATCAGAACACACTCCCAGGGACATGGCTCTGCACTCTAGCCTGGCTGATCTCAAGAGGGAAGACACAAGATTTTTCTTTTCGAAGAAAAAATAGTTTGACTACTCTCCTGTGGCGGCAGGTAACTGCAGGGGCTTAAGATGCCCCCCTCGCAGAGTGCACAGGGAGGCAGCAATCAATCCTCTCAGGTTCCTTAATTTTGCTCATGTGTCCTGCACTGAAGGAAGAGATCAGGCAGCATTTGCCTGCAAGTGGCCACCCTCCTCAAGAGAGGACAAGGACAGACTGGCTCTGCAGGGTGTGAGTGGTGCAAGCGAAACCAGCCCCTCCGCAGGCAAGCCAAGACAAACAGAAAGCCTTGTCATTTCACAGGAGACCTCGGGGGAAGAGCAGCCTCAGAAAGTCCACAGCTTTAGCACAGTAAAATAAAAGTCTTGTCATCCTGGTCTGGCTCACCACCCGAGCCCCCATAGGGTGATGGAAGCCCACCCAGCCCAAGGCCTTCCTGGGCTTCTTGGGGTTGCCTCCCACCCACGGCAGTCTAGGGACAGTCAGGGTGGGCTGCTGGCCCTGGGGGACTTGTCCATGCTTCAGCATCACCCTGGTCATGGTCAAGCCCTAAAAACTGGTGCTGATTCGAGTTACACTTGCAGCTCCCATGGGAACATACTTGCCTACGTTTTGTTCCCATCACGTATGCGTGGAGGGTTACCAGGGCGCATTGCTGGAAATGCATCTTTCTGGTAGGACTGTCTGCAGCACTGGCATTTAGGACAAGCCAAATCTGCCACAACACTGCAACACGACAAAAGTCCATCTACATGCTAGATGGCAATTGGTGTGGGACTTTTCCCTTTCACTTCTGGGTATGTAGTGACAGCCAATAAAAAGAGGAAAATCATCCTGAGATGAACAGTCACACATCTCCCTTATTCCAGAAGGAATAAGTTTTAGTAGAGTCTTTACAAACAGTACTTCTACATATGAAATGTAATATTTCAGCTAATTTGAAGCAGTCTGTAATGAATTCTAAAACAATTTGATAAAGGAGCAAAGCTTTCTTTCTGTAAGACCTCTTAGGAGAGCACTTTCCAAAGTCAAAGATTAACTGAGCAGAGCACCAAGACAGGGACATCTAGAGAGAAGAGTTTTATTGGGCAAATTGCATAGCCTTGCATAGCCCTGTTCATTATTAGAACCACGTTTAGACAGTGCTAATTGTGTTCACATATGCCATGTCCAAATATTTTAACCACATTACGTCATTTTAGTATTGTGTCCCCTTTTATTCACTTCTTCAAGTGCAATGCTTGATGCTTGATCAGAAAAGAAAATAAGTGAAAAAAGGAGATGAGAATGCTCAGGTCTGGAGAAAAAGCACAGAGCCTGCATCATTTCTGAAAAATAATTTCTCTCAGAAAAAAAGCCTTGATAAACTTGGAGGAAAAAATCTTTCTGATGAGAAGATTCTCACTCCACTGAGCACAGAAAAGTTATTTCATGAAGTCTGGCTACATGTGAGTCTGACTGCAACCAAAACCACACAAATCTGAGATGAGCAAAAGTGGAAAAAATTAGGTTTTAGGTAAAGGAATGGCTGGAACCTCAGGTGTTTTTTTTACTTAATCTAAATTCTCTATTCAGCCTCCTGTCACTATAATGTGAGTGTGTTTTTAGACAGGAGGAATAAGCCTTACTTAACTTGGGTAAGCCCATTATTTCCTGTGTATTAGAGAAGCATTTCTTCTGGTATCCAACTTAACTAGAATCCAGAGTAAGATTTAAGCCAGCTGAGCCAAGGTTTTTTTGTGGTTTGCCAGCTCTGATTTGAAAATCTCCGTGACATCTAAATTTGCACTTCCACAAGGCATGACAAGAAGACCAAGATTGTCTCACTGAAACTGTCAGATGAAACAAAATAAGAGCTCGGTCTTGTCCTGCCAAACTTGGCTCACATCACTGCCTATCTTAAAAAATCAGATTCTATAGCTGGCAGGCGGGATCAAGCTCTAAATTTGAACGCCACAACCATAAATGACAGTGAAAAAAGTCAGAGATCTGCGTGGATCTTGGACATGCACAAAATTTGGGAACATTTGAACATGGCACTTCGATCTGCATGCTCCTCAGTGGCAAAACTCCAAAACAGACAAGAAGATCAATTTAAAGTGTGAGGGCATCTTCCTTGTCTCTTCATGTGGATGCTGTGACTAAGCTAAGTTTTAGCTTGGTAAATCTCCAAAGCCTGCCCTTTTCCACTCATATCGGTTTTTTCCACGACTTCTTTCTGTATCTGACGTAACATTCTTAACCCTCTCTTCTTGAAATATTTCATTAGAACTTTTTCCCCTTGTGAAGTAGAATTACTGTATGAACATCTGTTTTGACTGGCGTGGGAACATATCCTACTGCAATCAATTCTGCAGTGTTGGCTAACTTGAGGCATAAAGAAGGATTAGATCCAACATTTCCAGGCTGGATTTTGCTTGTCCCCATCTCTCATAAGCCTTCCAGCCTGTGCACTTTTCCTCCTGCTGCAGAGAGCCCTTGCTGAAGCCAGACACTCCGCCTTAATCCTGGTCCTGCTCAAGCCTGGCCACTGAGCTGTGTTAGCCTTCAGGCAAATGCATTCCAGCATGCCTGCAAGAGAATGGTTAAATAAGCAGCAGTCACAAAAAATCGGTGCTGTTTGTAACGTCACAGCTATTAAAAGCTGTAAGAGGAGAAGGCACCCGCTTGTGTCTCGCTCACACGTGTGCACACACTCATGCATGCACACAAACAGTCTCACAGCCTCCCTGCGAGCTGCCTCTTGCTCCCTGCAAGGCAGAAGGTCGAGCTCACTTCTGTCCCCTTGGCCACCGAGCTAGGGCAGGGGTGATGTCAGCACGAGGAGCTGTGTGAAGGAGATGTGGTGCACGGAGGTGGAGGACAACAGAAACAGAGAGAGGCAGCTGAGAGCATGTCGGAAAACGAAATGAACGCAAAAGGGGAAAGGGATTAAAAAATTAATGAAGAACATAAGTTGGAGGGAGAAGGACATTGTAAAGGGAGTAGAAGCTATATTAGAACAGGATGAGAAATAAGTAAAAAGATTCAGAAGCCAGTCCATCAAAACTACCATTTAAGAAAAAGAGAGTGAGGAGCCATTGATACAATTTCTCCTGCACCTAGGATGAAAACTGCCTCCTCTGAAGTAAATGAGCGTTTAACCACTGGTTTCAATCAGCCTAGAGTGTTACCCCTGTCTTCTCTTTTATTTCCTTGCACAATCCAAGCAGATACTTGCGTAGTAGCAAATGCATCACAGTTGATTGACACAGCACATCCCTGGGAAGTGTTACCACTATTTGGGGAATTTAGGCTTGTCTTTCCCCTATTTTCACATATATGGACTTCTCGAAAAAAAACTACTTTAATTTCTGAGCTTTCAGACTTCCCAATAAATCTTTTAAACCTGTGGCACAGTACCAACAATTCTTGTCTGCAATAGCCTAAGTGCAAGCAGCACTTCAACCAAGTGACTTGTTTCTGGATAAGGAGACTATTTCTGTGGAGACAGAGGAGGTTTTCCAAGGTGACTGCTGCTTTGTTTGCAGTGACTGAGACCTTCCTAACAGTGGCATTGGAAATTAACCATTTTATTAATGTAAAATAACACAGATTTTTCTTCAGCTCATCTCCACTGAAAAAGATTAAATTTAGCTCATCTGTGTTGAAACCTTGCATGGTTTTTGGAGCCAGACTGCAGGAAAAATCTGAGCAGATGCAGGACAGAAGACTCAGCATTTACAGATCTATAAAATTCTCTGTATGGTTAATACCCATGCTGATTATACAGCAATTTGGAGATCCCAATCACTTTACAAGTATTAACTACTTAATACAATGCCCCTGAGAGGTATTTAGGTAGAGCTAAGCAAGAATTATTATCTCTATAGAACTGACAGGGAGACTGTGACTGAGATGTGGCTTGTTTGAAGCTACATGGAAAGTCAGCTGCAAAGTTAGGATTAGCACTTGGGTCTTTCACTCCCAGGTGCCATGTTCAAGTCACTAGACTTGTGTTGCCCCTGAAGATTAATAAGGATTAATGGGCAAAGCAGAGGAGAAAGAACAATGTACGCCAAAAATATAATAATAAAACTCCAGGGTGAAAAATTAATACTGAGGTGTTGAAAGGCCTCAGAGAAATCATGAAACCCAGAAGGAGTTTTACAGTTTCTTAAGAGATGTGGCTCTGATGATAACCAACTCCAAAATGGGAAGAAAAGGAGACCCTTTTAAGTCTTACAGTCTGTAAATCTTAAATAAATGTGAACCAGACAGTGAAAATCACATTCATACATTTATATTGCAAATTTACAGAGAAACACTCAAGCTGCAGTTTACAAGTGATTTTAAATCCCTCAGAAATCCACACTGGAAAGCAATCCTCAAACAAAGCCCCTAGGAGCAGTGAGGAGTACAGAAAAATGCAGTGAGAGAAGGCATGTTAGGAATCACTTACGATAAATTGCCTGACCTGATCTCCTCGGACAACTTCTTGTGGCCACAAGATGCTCATGGGCATTTAAGCAGGGCAAGCTTGGGAATGCAAGAGGTTTCCCAAAAGGTTTCCACTACCTCTGTTTCCAGCCCTGATGAGCAGCTCTGCACTCTTCAAGAACACCGAAAACTGGAGAGAGTTTCAAGACATGGGGGAAAGATGCTTAACACATTGGGAAAACATGCCTTGGAGTGAAAGATACCTGCATGATGAACTGAGCTTGTCTAGAGCAGGGCTGCTGGCTGGCTGGATTGATCACAGTCTATAAACACCTGTGCAGGGAGAGGAGTTGGGAGGCTGCAGGGCAGCTCTCACAGGCACAGGTCTAACTTCCAGCACAAGAAGGTGTTTATAAACTCATCTTACCATGGAAGGTGGAAAACCATGGTTGGACTGAGGTTGGGTTCACAATAAGAGGATTATCCAGAAGTTTTGCTCTGGGTCCACAGCAGCACCCAGGTTTGAAGCAGAAAAAAACCAGCCTGTGGAGTCCCATCACCCAAATTGCAGCATGCAATCAGGTTGTGCCCTTCACAAAAATTCCTTCTTGGCTTCACTAGTTTAAGAATAAACCGCATTTAAGCTAAAAACAAACAAAACCTTTGGAAATGAAAACAGAATCAACAAGGACGACACGTGAAGAGTGAAATGTGAAAGAAGACAGATATAAAAGTGTTTTTCCTGGTTTGGTTCCCAAATGGCAATATATACTAATGACATCTTTCCTTAACCCTGGCTTGGAAAAAGTATGTCTACAGCTCGTTAACTGCAGTCCAGTACCGGGTGACATCCAGCACTCTGGGTGGTTGCTAATATGAGAGCTGCTGACTTAGAGCATAAATGGTTCACTGCACAGCTCCAGGGCAGCACCTACCACCCAAGGAAGACAAACAAGATGCTCTGGAAGCTGTGCAATTTACTTCGTGCACAGGAAGCTTGTATTGCTTCGCTGCCACCAAGGAAATGGTTCAACTTCTCACCACGTGTACACCTGTGCCATCTCAGGGAAGTCTCTGGTGCAGCTCGTGTCACTCCATACAATTGCTGTAACTGAGCTCTCTCACAAAAACAGCAGTTAATCCACAGGACAGGCAAGATGGAAAGCAAAATGCCTGGATCTGCCAACAGCAAATTTATTGGCTTTTATTTGCCAAAGGTTGCTGTGGGTGAGGGATAAGGAAAATGCATCTACAGTCAGCCCACAGTGCCTCCAGGAGAGTCTTCCAAGCCCAGCAGAACACACTTCAGTAGTTTTCATTTGTTTCTTATCCAAAAATGCCTGTGAGCCCAACAGTTTATGAAGCAATCCCTTTGCAACAAATTTAAAAAAGAGGGATTTCTGGGGAGCACTCTTAACACTCCTGTATCTCCATCTCAATAGCTGTATTCAACCCGTTCTGCTCACTGCTCAGTTGCAATTACAATGAGCTAGCTCACTGCTCAGTCCCAATTACAATAAAAGTATTTAATTTCCTCTCTGATTTCCCTTCAACAACAGATTGCAACTTGTCACACTTCAAACTAATTTTGGTAGCTCATTTAACACACACTGAAACCTGAATATGTTCCCAAGCTCTGGCTCATTGCAATAAAGGATAGAGAAAGGAGATGAAATCTCTGGAGATTGAGAACTCGACCATGATTACTGTTGGTTGAAAACTTGTTTTGTCCCAGTAGTCTTGGGGTACAGCTAGAATCTTCCATGAATAATTAATAGACTATAGGCAGATCAATGAAACTCTGCCGTAAATGTATCTGAACCAACTCAGCTGGGGATCAAAGAAGTCTAACCAGCCACTGTCCTGTAATTTGCATATCTTGGTGTAGTGAAACAGCATAATTTATACTCATTTACTGTGGCTGGTTTCTCTAGCTCAGGTACCTGGGACACCTTAGTGATTGGCTTTTCCCTTGCCTGCTTCCTACTCAGCATTTAAGTTACTATGTGGTGAGTTGGCCTCCAATATCCGTGTTCATATTGAAGAGAACCTTCCTCCATTTAGTAACCACACTGATTGCAAGTACTGAAAATTCACTGTCACTGTTATGTTCATTGCTAGTGAACACATTCTATCACTTACCAAGAGAATGTTGAGCTTCCCATAAAGCGCTCTTTAGTGCTAAGTCTTGGCGATATTTAAATTCTGTCAGCAATATCAAAATTATTTCTTATCCCAAATTTCTATAACCAGCATAGTAACTTACTTCCAGGAATAATAAAGACTGTAGAACATACTCTCAGCTTTCTTGATGGATGATGAGTTGGCCTCAGTAAAGTTGCTAACGATGTAAAATAAAATGCAAATTAAATAGCACAATCAAAATGTAGCTATTAAAAAAAATAGTCATGCAGGCATTATATGATACTAAGTACCACCCCTTTGCTTACATTGTTAGATAGATAATACCAGCATATTAGAAACATAATAAATCACAAAAACCTCTTTCTATAGCCATGAGTTCCTCAAACTATGGGTCATAACCCTTCGTGGGGATTCCCGAATGAGTTTGAATGGGATCACAGACTGTTAGCAAGAAGTGAGGGCAGATATTTCCCCCTAAATTGAGCAGGAGGGGCAAGGAGGGGAACAGGAGAGCAGACTGTAATTAGTGGCTGCAAGTATTTATACTTGCTAGGGAACTGCTAACTACCTTTAATTACAACAGCTCACTTTCTCCAGGAGAGGGGAGCAATATAGGCTGGAATTAAAATTGCTGGATAGTTGCTAACTGCCTTTCATTGCAGGCAATAGATCTGTTTCTCCAGGGAGGAAGAATAAACTTGCAATTGGATCTCATTCCCCCATCATTTAGAAATGGGGCCATTACCAGCTCAGGGGGTCACACAAATACACAATTCAACACAGTCGTATTTCCAGCCTGTGTAAGAAAGAAGTCAATAGTCTCATTTAGAGAATGTGTGACCACTAGGCAAAGACTGAGGTGCCCCATGCAATCTGCATTGCGCCTCAGTGAAGAAGGATGTTTATTAAAGGACTTTAAATGAGAGGGTAATCGAAAAAGTAGAATGATCTCACTGAAATGCACTTGTACGTTTCTTCCTGTGTCCCTGCCTGTCATCTGAAGCCACTTTCTTGTCCTGAAGGGATCACCTTTTCAAAGCCTTCAGCAACTGAATACATCAAGATGGAAACTGAAGACTGGCACTTGAGGCTGCAGTTCCACACAGTGTCTCCTGGCTCAGTTAGCACACCAAATGGGTCAAGACAAGGGACCTCTCCTCTTCCCTCCTGAGAGCAGCTTTCCTCAAACCTAGAAGAGACATCCAGCACGTCCTCCTCTCAAAATTAGGGATTTTAGGGCAATACAACAGTGATATGAACCCCACATCCTATATTAGGGGCTTTCAGCATCACCAAAGTCCATGTTTGCCTTCTTGCAGTCTTTCCAGTATCCATGAGGTCTGTGGCTGCAGAGCAACCTGTCTCCTTCATTGCCTTCTGGCTACCACAGCCACCATGTACCTTTCTCCAGGAGTGCTCTGCAGCTACCTCGAGTGGAAGCAACGTCAAGGGGAAGTGACCTTGCTGGTGTACATGATCTTTTGTCAGCAGCAAAGGTCTCCACTACCCCCCCAATGCCGTTCCGATCCTCACACCGCACCCTGTGATGTGACAGCCTCTCCCCGGGGAAGGAGCTCAGAAAAGGGATCTAGGTTAGAAATAACAGAGGGGAAACCAGGAGGGAAAAAAAAAAAGAACAAAAAAGAACAAAAAATGAAGGAAAAACGTCATTTTTCAACTGGACCAGTTTTCTAACCGGTTGTATTGCACAACCCCATGAGCACCTGTGGTGGCCTGAGCCAAGAGTGGGAAACATGAGAAGTGTCTCAAACAGCACTGCCACGTAGTGGCTCTGTGAACTGGAAAGACTGGCCTTGGCTGATGTGGAGAGGAAAAGACACCTGAATGGTGTCTACACAACTTGGCCACAACGTGGAAAATGGCTCAGATAGTGAGAGCAGCTCCTGAGTTTTGCAGACAAAGATGCAATGGAGTGCAGGCCTCAGCATCGAAGCTGGGCAGCTTGAAACCCAAAATGGTCGCAGCCTCCTGCTAGTAGGAGTGATTAGGCATGGGAGCAGAGGAACCTGTGTTGGCCCTGGGTGTTAAAAAAAGAGTTTAGGCCATAAGTCATTCTTAAACCTAAGGTTTGGGTCTCCTCTGAACTTGAACTTGCAAGAATGTGTGGGATGACACTGTCCTAACAAACCCCTTGCAGAGGAGAGAGGAAAAACGATGTCAGCCCAGGGGACTGGAGAGTGGCTGCACTCTTTAAAGCCTGTAGGCAGTGGCATGGATAGTTTTGTATCCAAAGAGCATGGAAAAAGTATGACCTACTGGAAACAGTGAAAAATACCAGACTTGCCATATTATTTTCCTAACACTAAAAACAATGTGTTCATGCCATGGGAAAACTCCCACTGAGCTGCTGGGACCTTCCAAGCCCTTCCCACAGGTTCTCTGCCTATTGCAGAAAGTCAACAGTAAGGAAAAACCCTCCTGTGAGCCATGCCACTGTGTCTTCTGACAATCTGGTGGGTGATACACATCAAACTACATCTCCCCAGAAACCCAGCAGGCACAAGTTGTTCCAGAAAGTCCAGAGAGCAGAAATCTGGCTTCCAGAATCAAGAGGAAACTCTTTCCACTCCTGTCAGATCTTCAGGGATCCATTCAGGGGATCTTTTCACATTTCTGTGACATACAATGTAACCGCAGCCACAAGTCAGGTTTTCTCAAGTTTTTGTTTGAAATTTGTCAGCAGCATTTTTGCCAAGGCAGAAGGGTTACGTCCATCCTCTGTGGTGCTGAGCAGGATACCTGTAAGTCATCCAGCTTGTTTGGAAATAGGGATGCAGCCCCCAGCAGTCTGATAAGCCAGGAAGAGCAGATTCAAAATGTATTTACTGGTAACTGCAATGAGAAAATAAGCTTTTATTTCCCTGGCCCTTGACTCTCTGTACTGCTTAGCTCTGTGTCCCTCCTGTGCCACATGAGGCACAGCCTGGACAGGTGCTGCTGGGGATAGGACACTCTGGGCATCTCCAAGTGGAATACAATCTTTAAGGCAGATTTTCGAAACATTACGGATTTCATCTTTGCTTAACAGCTGGTTACTGTGCCAAAGCCATGAATCACACCGCTTGAAGTGATTGAAGGAGGGGAAAAATAATAATAGCAAAGTGGCAAACTAGCCCAGGGATAGGCTTGGGAGTCCCAATAAACTTGAGAGGCTACAGTTTCTATTCCCAGACCTGGTGGTTAACACAAGAACAAGAACCATGTTTCCGCATCCCATCCGAAGAGTTGTACTAGGCAAAAACTGAAGAGCAAACCAGCGAAAGTTCAATCCTGTGCTGTGTAGGCAAACATTGCTAGCAGACTAACATGGCAGTGTTCATGAAAAGTCTGCAGCAGCTCTGGCAAGCTTTGCAAAATTCATAATTCATCACAAAGGAATCAAATATGCGATATTTGTTTCTGTGAAAGAATGGGAGGAGACTCATGGTAAAGGAGAAGGAGTGGGAGTGCGGAAGCGGGGAGAGGGGAAAGCAGAAAAGCAAGCCCTGGCGAAAAAAATTGTCTAAATAGAGTAGTTCAGACCTCAAATACCGTGCAGTGCTTTGACAGTCTTCTGGGTTTTGGCATTTTAAACAAAGTGTTCTTACATTTACTAGGCTGGAATGTCCATTTGACTATAGACTCTCTGCTACTTTGCTCGTAATTTAACATTTTGGACATGTGACAAAAATGTGTGTAACGCATTTTTTCAAGTGTTGATTGTGCTTGTAATTTTCAAGTCAGAATATAAAATAAACATCTCTGCCCTTTCTTCCAGCAGGCAGCACAGAGATCTGCTCTCCGCGTTCTATCTGACAGGTACATTTTGTCATTTTTATGAACTATAAATTGCTTTATGAAACGTTGAGCCCTATTTATTGTGGCATATAACTCATAATCGGATTTTGTCCCCAAAGTATCTGTGAACTGGGATGTTAAACATTTTGCATGCTTGGATTTGTCATGCATGTGTAGAGTTTATTACTGCAAAAAATCACAGTCTTGTTGTATTTCATACAGAGTATGCAGAATCCCTTGTTGTGATACCAAACGGGAGATAAGAAACTTACTGGAGAAGGCATGAATGATGCAGTAAATTCTGAGCTTTAGAGTTTGCTGAGATATATCTGAGCTCATTTCTCAGCAATAAGTACTTCATTTATTCTGAGATGTTCCCTTTTGACTTTTTCCAAAACCTTTCCCTGGGAATTACTCTTTCTTTGACGAGATTCTCTGTATGTTTTATGCACAAAAACAATGCCCTTTTTTACCCCTTAAGAGATTGGTATTTTGGAGGAATCTAATTAATTTTTTCACTTCTTTTGGAACTGCAGCAGTGCTCCAGGCAGATAAGCAGGGGACCAAATCCTTAGCGTTCAGGTTTTACTCAGCTCTTTTTCAAGCAAAAAAATCCATTAACTTCAATGGGAAACTTGCCTGAGTGAGGAATTCAGGATTTGGGCCACAGTAAATGTTATAGTTGGACTGTAGGTCTGCACAGGTATTTACCTTAAATGACTTGTATGAAAGAGGATTGATTGAAATATAAGGTAGCTTTCTAAGACGGTCCTGATTTCTTTTCCAGTTTTGGGAAAGGGGTAGGGAAGGGGGAGGAGACACCGTACATTTTAGTGCCTGTGAAAAAGAACTAGCAGATTTACATTTTTTCCACAAATGAGGTACTGTGTCATGCAGGCTGACACAGAGTAAATTTCCCCATGTCTCGTTGGCAGCCCCCTCTGCTCTGTCTGGCCCCCAGCCCCCCGCCTCCCTGGGAATAAGTGGTAATTGACTCTGGAAGCCAGCTCAGGCCAGGATTTCTCCAGAGCAGAGCCTGTCACTTAGGCTGAATTATATGTTGTGCATGGATGAATAACATTTCTCTCTGCTCGGAGGGTAAGACCGCCAAAATTATTGCCCTTCCCTCCCCAAGTTTACAAACACTGTTTTGTTTAGAATTTTTTGCCCCACTTTAAGGAAAAAAAGATCCTGAGCAAAATGTATGGGATGTGGGTGAAATTGCTGGCACAGTTATAAGGCTCAGAAGTATTTGCTGGAATGAATGCAAAAAGAAAGTGGTGCTGGAGTCAGCATTATGCCCCTCTCCCTGGAGGTGTGCAAGCTCACCCCCAAGGCAAAGCAGATTTTGCACTTGGTGGGGACAATACCGTGACCAAAGGAAACATGGGGATTTTTTTCACAGCATCCTCCCCCTGGGCTGAATGTGGAACATTCCTGCAGGAGTGGCCCTGGAGGTAATTAACAAGCCCCAAACCCCACAGTTTGATTTCTGTCTCCCCTGGAAAGAGAAGTGGTGGTGATGGATAGATGTTCCCTACCTTGTCAAAGGTGGTGAGGTCGCTGGGTGCAGGCTGCTTTCATCCACAGAGCAGAAGGGGCTCAGTAATAACCATCACATCTTAGATTTGGGATTTATGATCAAATATTTCCCTGTCTGCCCCTAAAAGCATGCTCAGGGACCACGGCTTTCCAACCTGCTCTGCAAAAATTTGGCTGCCAGGGTACCCTTCTTCCCCTGTTTCTCGAGGGGGTGCTGGGAAGGCTGGGGGTACACCCTGGGGGTTTGCCTCCCTGCCACCCATGACCTCACTGCAGTGAGCAAATGGGAGGGCAGGGGGCCAAAATCCCACACTGTGACAGCAGTTTCTGTCTCCTTGGCTAGAGCGAGGATGCCTGTGATACTGCTGCTCATTAGTTGTGTCCCAGTAGCAACTCAGAGCTCCCAGTCACACACCACACTTCCCAGCAACAAGGGAGATGGCAGCTTACTATAAAGCTTTCAGTAGTTTTGCCCTTTTGTTAAAATATTCTCCAGAAGTTCCTGTAGCAGTTCTTGCTTTCAGGTTCTATTAAAGAGGTAAAAGCTAAACTAAAAGACGAGAAAAAAAATTAAACAAACAAACAAGAGAGAGAGATTTCTTTAAACTTAGCCATTGATTTCTGTAGTGTATCGCACTCAGTCTTGTTTTCAGAATGACACAGTAACCCCCAGCAGATTTATGTGCAAACACAAAGATTAGTGACCCAGAAGCTTGACTGAAACAGCTTTTCTGCTTCCAGAAGACAGGTTGCTCTGCACATGCACTGACTGTTTTGTCAGCAAAGATGCACTGGCCCCATTAGCTTTTCATTCTTTCATGAAAAGCCCTCGGTGTTTATTCAGCACAGCTTGGTTTTAATTTTATTGTGCTCTTCAGTAAAGTGGTCAAACTGTACAGATTACTCACTTTCTGGGACAGAGAAGAGCAAGAACTTAACTCATATACCTTAATGGTATAGTGCTGGCATATTTTCAATTGTCTGACTCCCATATCCACTGCCTGAATAGCTTTCAAGTGAAGAAAAATGCCTGTAACTAAAATATTCAGTGTGTTCTGTTGTTATTTAACAGTAAGCAGTGTGGTTAAGCCAGGTCTTAAACTTGCTTAATCCCACTGAGCTAAATAGATTTTATTATTGACTCCCATGGTTCCAGAACTCTGACCTTAAGGCTGAAGTTAAAAGCTAATTTTTTTTTGCAGTCTGTTCCACTAACCCAGAAGCACTTGCTTGCTGGATAGATTTGCAATGGAGAATGTCCAGCTGTAAATTACAGCTGTTTGCAATCCTACCCAAACACAACACTCATTATTATTCTTTTGTTCTTTTTAGGCTGAAAAGCCCACCATGAGGGAGACCGTACAGTACTTAATTGACACATTAAATTCACTCACAGCTCATATTCATGTGCAAGATAAGATTTTCCATGAAGTAAAGATTTACAGTGGTCCTAGGGCACTTTTATTCCCCTGGCTGCTTTTAAATCTCTGTGCTGGAGTGTAGGCCAAGGAGGTCTGCTGAAGAGTTTTGAACACTTAGAGGAAAGTGTTGTACCACTGCTGAATTTCCTCTCTGGTTGTAACAAGGGAAAGACAGGTCCCTTGCTGAGAGCTCTGGTGGTACTTGGGAGATGTGCTGACTTCACAGCCACGATCTGCTCTCCTTTTCGTGTACTTACAGTGGAGGAGGCAGGCAAAAGCCCCCAGCTCTGTCCATACGAACCTCAGTGCAGGCATGTAAGGTATGGCAGAGCAGAACCCAGTCATCTCAGCGGCCATATGGCTGTGCTGGCAGGCCTTCCATTCCCAGCTGATGAGCCCTGTAAAGGGTCCAGCTCAACAGCTTACCCTCAGCACCTGGGCAATACAAACGTGTCGTCCAGACCTGAACTGTGAGGCATGGGCTGTGATAAACCTTTTAGATTTACCACCTCTTGCTGTTGACAGCGTAGGTGTCTCAGCGCTAGCATCCATTTGGCAGTGGAGACAAGCCCCATTCACGATGGCTGGTGAGCTACACAGCCTGTCTTGACCTTCAGCCTAGGCAGGAGGGACAGTGATTTGCACTTCCATGTGACCATGCCTCATCAGTCCATGTCTTGTCACAGTTAGAACAGAAAAATGCAGGCTGTACCAGAGCTGGTTTGCCCTAACGGGACTGGCCAGTAGCACGCAGGATCCTGAAGGGCAAGTGAATTTTCCCCCTTCCCCACTAGACAAGTGAAGAGTTTGGGCAGCTGAGAAGCAGTGGAGCTTCACATCTGTGGGGAGAGACATTTGGAAGCAGAGATGCTGCTGCACTGCCTCTCATGGCTGCATGCATGCATTTAGCACTCAGGTGCAAGAAAAATCAAAAAGGTTGTAGGACAACCCAGTCCCTTGCCCTGATATTGTAAGCAGACACAGAATTGATGATTAGTCCAGTGGGATGAGTAGCTCAGCTCTTCTTCAGACAAAGCCACATCGAGATACGCTATTTGTGTTAGGAGGCCTGGGGAGGCACTGCCTGTAAAATATTAAAGCAACAATAAGAGGCGATTTAGATTTTTTAATAGCTCACTTAAGACAGGCAAGGCAGCTGCCCAAGCAGCCTTAAAACTTTTTGTGAAAGGAGGCAAAGTTTTCCTGTTCTCAGGTATTTGCTTGAGGTGTGATTGTGCAAAGCAGTTAAACTTGTGATACCCTAAAGTAAGTAGAGTCCAGTGACAGCAAAAATACTCCTGTGGTTCATGTCACTCACATACTTAATGTTTGTGTTGGGCTGAAGTTTTCCATAGCATTGCCTTTCACACCATGAGAGTTCTCCACATGAGAAGCTACATGATCAGCTTATCAGTGAGTGACTCAGCTAGCTGGCTGGCCAGAAAAGCTTCATGTGGCAGCATTGTGCAATCAGTGACAGCCAAGGGGAGGCCTTGGCTTGGGACAGCTGACCTGGGACCCGTCGGGCAGAGAGTGACAGAACTGAGACCACAGGAGCCAAAAGGGTTGGCTGGAGAAGAGCGTACGCGCACAGTGCTCACTGCCACAGAGGCAGACATGCTGCTCTCAGCGACAGTACATTGCCTAAACTTTCTGGATTACCTCTGAGAGGAAAAAGAGAACACCTCTGAGAGGCAATATATGGATTTATCGTTTATGCCTTACTTGAAATTTTGGCTGTTTGGAAATGCTGGTGTCTCACACTTGCACCCTCCCTGGCCCCAACACCAATATAGAGTAGCAAAGGGCAGCTGCTCCTTGGAATGGTCTGGAGTTTCTCAGTCCTGCCAGTTACAGAACGTGAAGGTGGAAAAACAATGATACATGTTGTATGTAGGATAGTTTTTCCAATATTGGAGAATGTTGTGAATCAGTGAAAATGGGCTTTAGAAGAGCCTGTGTAGACAGCTTGGAGTGAAAAGGAATAGGTATCTCTTGTAAAACTGGGACTCCTTCTATTTAATTTGTGAGCAAGACCTGTAGCACTCACCTTATTGCTGCTGGATGTTTTCTCATACCTTGAGTATTGCTGGTGTTTATTTAGACTTGTTCTACCATAGCACCAAAAATGTGATGTGGAGGTATTGTTGTGTGAGAAGGTGGAGCAGAGCTGTCCCAGGGAACTGTAACAACTCTGAGCCCTGCTAAATACAGGAATTCCTTTGATATTTGAAGACAGGAAAAGAAAAGTTAAGATGTATTTTTTTTTCTTCAAGGAAGCAATAGTGTTTTGCTATCATGACAACCAAACGTTTTCCACCTCCCTATGAGCAACCTTGTGCATTTGCTCTCCAAAGATATCTGGGGGAAGTCAATCAGTCCTAGTTCCCAGAAACATCTGCATTTTGAAAAATATCTTTCTGCTAGAAGAAAGGTCTGACTAGTAATTTCTCACATTTTCTTTGGCTTCCTTGGTCTTTTAAGAAACAGTGTGAGGGTAATTACAGCATGAATGTGGAAAATAAAAAGGCAAGGTGTAGATCTGTGGTCTTTCCTATATTAGTAAGGAGAAAACGGGTCCCATTGCTGGCTGGCAGCGTGAAGAATATGCAGAGTGCTATTGGGAAGAGGAGTGTATATGTGTGCAGCATATGAAGTGCCTCAGCATATGATTAACCTCACTGGGTATGTAGTAAATAGTAGATAACTGTGATCAAAGAAGTATTCATGTGATTTATCAAACTGAGCAACTGTGCGTTTTGCAATGAAGCAGGAGGTCAATCCTGAAATCTAGGGCAAGTAGAGCAATAGGAAATTGCGGGGACTAAGAAGTTAATCATACTGTTGGACTGCTTCCATCTGGTTTTGAAAGACGGAGTCAGTACAGTGCTAGCGAGGACGCTTCACGGCAACAGATCAGGAATTAATTTTTTCAGCAAATCTTCAGCTATCATTTGCGGTAACACAGGCTTATAAAAATGTAATTTAATTTCTTTGGAATAAATCAAATAGGACAAGAAGTGTGAGAGTGTTTTTTAATGTGTGTATCTGAGGCAAAAAAACAAAAAGTGTGGGAGTAGAACAGCAGCAATCCAAGAGGAAACAAAAATTAACATTATAAAACCTGGAAGGCATATATGGCCATCTAGTTAAATTGTGCACATAATTTTCTTTAAAAAATCAGTTTGCAGTTGGGAAACTTTTACATTTTTATGACCCTTGGAGGCATAATCTTGTCTAACCTGTCTGTCCGTCTTCAGAAAAGTGGATCAAAGGAGCACTGACCTAATGTTTTGTGGAATTGATGCTCTGAATACCACTTACATATATCATGAGTGCACTGCTATAGGCAGTGAGTTTGTTAATGAATTCTCTTTTCCCTATTATTGATACTACTTACGATACTTGAATGAGATTTGAACATCTGGGCAATAAAAGTGCCCGTAGGCAATGAACCTGTTGTAAAACAAAAAACCCTGATAGTAATTTTGCTAGCTAAAACTTGCTTTCTTTGAAGAGGGAGGACAGTTAGCTGATAACATTATGCTTTTCTTACTTCAGCAGTGGGGTAAGATAACAGAGAGCCCTATACTAGGAGTAAGGTGTTCTGCTATTTTTAGTGCTATGCTGCGAAAAGTGAAATGTTGTAAATACATTTCTATCTATTTCCTGGCAGTCTGATGAAAGAGAGCTCAGGTTTACACAGCACCAAAAGCAGGAAACCGGCGGCCGCTCTATTCACACAAATCACCCCTTTCATTACCACTTTATTTTAAGGAAAGGTGAAAATTCATAGCAAGCAGCAACACCTCAGCCTAGTCCAGTTACGTGACACAAGTGTGGGACTTTTGGCCCCTGTGTGCTTGTGAATCGCATCCTAGCTGTAGCTTGGGGAGTCTCCAGAGCAGGTGCAGCAATGCAAAGGAGAAATCTCAGTTCCCTTTGAGTGAGGCAGCAGTCCATGCAGCAGATGGAAGGAGATCCCCTCTTCAAGCTTTAATCGTTCAGTAATCAGCCAGGCACAACAGGGCTTTCTGGCATCAGCTCCATGGATGATGACATGCTTGCTCCAGTCAGTTTTTCTTGCCATCCAGCAAAGGTGGTTTAGAAATCTCAGCTAAATTTCTGGGTTTGCCTTTGTCACTGATAAGGCTATCTGTCTTCCATCCTCTGTATTTTTTAATTTTAGATTCAAGAGCATTTTCTCCTTGCTCTTGCTTTTGTTCTGACCCTGACAGCAATGGAGGCAGAAAGGAAGGGGGAGACTGTCTTGCTCAGGGGAGAGCAGTCAGGTTCTGCAGGAGTCCAATCCATGAAAAAGATATGCTTGCACCCAGGATGGGCAAGGGATTCCTCAGAACAGTGTCTTCATGAGGCCCCATGGGTACAACACAAAATCTGTGCTTTGGCTGGCCCTTTGTTCTCTGAGGGGTGAAGAGGATATTACACAGATGCAGAACTGTGTCCAGTTTCCTTGCAGGCAGAAAAACAGGATGAGTTCGTAGAAAGAATGAGGTACCCCGTGATTTCTCCATGAGGATTAGTTGTGGCTGATCAGGCCTGAAATGCTCCTGCAAGGAGTCACATTGCTGTGATCTGGGATACTTTGCTCCCCCTTACAGTCCTATCCAGATGTCTCCTCTGTTTTTTCATGACTGCCTCAATTTTGATGTAAGTTGCAGGAAACGTTTTATCCTGTCCTCTCTCTTGGAAAAGTATTGGATTTGTTCTACCGGTAAGGAATGGTTCATACTGTTCTAGGTTTCTTGCATTTCAGTGAAAGGAAATGTGTGGTCTTTGAACAGCCTGGGTTTTCTCCCAGAGAAAAACTGGAGCATTTTTGAAATTAAACAAGGCTCTTACAGTGGAACAGCTTTTCACCACAGCTATTTCACATATGCTGGTGGGAAGGTACAGCAGCAGTCCAGCAGGGCACTACTAGCTCCCCCAACATATCACTGGCAACCTGATGAGCAGGGAAAGTATTCAGGCTCTGGAACCATTGAAGCTTTTTTAATGTAAAATGAGATCCAAAAATCTCAAATGACTCATTTTCTTAAGTTACAATGTTGGGGTTTTTTGCTCACTCAATATTTCCAGGGAGTCTGTCTAGTGACATTTTCTTTACAAATTATCAGACCAAACACTTTCTGCTTTATTTTTCATTATTATTGCTTTCTTTTGAGGTTCTGTTTCATGGGTAAATTCAAAATTGGAGAGCTTTGTTCCAAACTGGAATGGCATGAAATTTCAAATGCCTTCTCCAAATGGAAGATCTTCCTTCTCTCAAGGACTGTATTTATAGTAGGCTGCCCTTTTTGCAGTCAGAGAAGGGCCAGATAATATTATGACTGTTTGCTCTGATGTGTTTTTAACTTAGAAGTAAAATTAGGCCTGGATTGAAACTGGGTGTAAAAAAGTCTAAGTTCAGACATTACATTTTTATAACCTGAAAATGTTATCATTTTGAAAGGCTGAAATAACTAGAAATTATTAAAATTAAATTAAGTATTTTTCCACAGGGTATGATTTAAACATGACACATGCTATCTTTAATATGATCTGCAATCTTCCATCATTTTAGCCAAAAAGAAAATTGTTTATTTTAAGATAGGTATTTTATGTCTAACAAAATTTGCTTTGCATACCAGTGTATCTTCTGTGTTAGATTGCTATCACAATTTTAAGGGGTTTTACAATTCTTGATGCAGTCACAGAACCCTTTTTCATGTTGAGGCACTACCTCTCACCCATACACACACAGAAGAGAACAGGCCCTTTTCTGTGGAAATTTAGCAGCCAAATAATTCACAAATAGCTCTCACTTACTGCTTACTGGAACAATCAAACACGACTGCTCTAAATAACAGTTTTTCAAATTAAAAAAAAAATTATTTAAAAAAACTAATTAATTAATTGATTTAAAAAAAAAAAAAAAAGGGGAGTGGGGTCAAAGAATCTCATTTTTTTTATTCTGATTTAACAGATAAAAATCCCACCTCAAAAAGTCATAGAGACCTGCCAGGTAAATTTATTGCTTTGCAATGATCCTTTGAGACACTTCAATATGCGTTTTTGAGGCTCTGCTGTGCCCCTGGCGTAGTGCATACCCCGGGAGCTGGTACTGTTTCTTGCCCAGGAAAGTGATGCCTGCTGGCAGGGAAGGTGCTGGTAGGGGGCAGCTAGACCCTGGTTCCCAGCAGCCCTACGGGACTTTGCTTGCCACTCCCATCTTCCTTTCCTTCCTTCCTACGTTGCCTTTAGAGGGAAAAGAGGAAAACCAGACATGCAGCCTCTATCACATGCATCTTCCCCTACCTGGCCTCAGACCTTCATGATTTTGGCTAAGTTTCCCGAGGGAACATTGTCCCGGAGCTTCTCTGTCTGCCCATCGTGGACCCTTGCTGTGTTTCTTGCCCAGGCTGCCCTTTGCCCGTTCCTCAAAAGCACCCTGACCCCAGAGGGGTGCCTGGAACCCCCAGTCTCGCCCATCTCCTCCCAGTCTCGCCCAGCTGCCGCAGTCTCACGCAGCAGGAGCCAAGCCCCTCCGGTTTGCAGCGTTCTCAGTGAAGCCCGGTGGAAGGTACCCGAGCATCGCCCACTGCTGGAAGGTTGATGTGGACCCCATCGTTGGAGGGGGGCAATGGAGAAACAGCTGTAGTGAGGGCCAGCGCTGTTCTGCCTTGTTTTGCAGCCCCAGGGACAGCAGCATCCTCCTTTGGCTGGGACAGGGCTGGGGACAGCCCAGCTGGGCAGCAGCGGGGCCAGCGCTGCCACCCACCCAGCCAGGCTGCCCTCGGCTGCCGGCCCAGCGTGGGGCAGCCACGCCATCAGCTGGACGTGGGGGGCTCTGTCTGCACCTTGAGCCTTTGCATTCAAATCCCCGCAGTAACCATCACTCCTCCCTGCTAATAATGCCCTCAAATACTGATTTCCCGAAGCCACTTCTCTTAAGGTCATGACGTCCCTTTTTCTGAAACTTAATAAGCTTGATACTGACCATGTGGAGTTAGAGTGGGTTTGTAAATATTTGTATCTTCAGGATTATTTCTTTGATAGCAAACACTAGGACAATAATTCCCACATTAAAAGGGCTCTTGGGAGGGGTTTAGGAACTCTGGCCAGGCAAAAATAGTTGCCTGAAGGAAGAGGAAAAACCTTGGAGAATTACCAGACTCTTTTTTTAAATTTTGAGACAAATGGACTTTTCAAACTTTGCCCTGAAAAGAGATCTGGTCATGACCTACTATAAATCTCATATGGCCATTTAAAACCTCACAGTGCTCTGGTTAAACAGCGCTGCACCAGACAAAACCTCCAGGGCATGGGGACATTGCTGAGGTTTTTCCCTTTCAAGCTTGTACATTGTCCCCATAACATATTGCCAATGTTCACAGGACCAAATGAGACTGTGGCCTTTCTTTAATGTACTCAGAGCTCTTGTGTCGAGAGCCTGTGAGGTCAACAGGAAAACATGGAATGAAATCTCAGCTGAATATCGGTCTTTCCCAGGCTTCCTGGCAATTTCCAACTTCTCACTCTTTTGTTTTCCCTTAATAAGATAGAGCTTGTCCTGAGCTCAATTAAAAAAAAAAAAAAAAAAAAAAAAAAAAGTGGTGGAAGAGCTAAGACTCAGAAAATGAGCAGTTTTATAAAAGCCTGGCAGATTCCCAGTCTGCTGAACCTAATAAGAAGCATACTCATTTTTCCAGTTTGAAACTTTTTGGTGCAAACACCCCTAGTGCAAATATCTCCCACAGGACTTGAGAGAAGAGCGTCAGTACGTAGAAAAATAAGAGTGCTGGTATTCTGACATGAAAACTGTAGCCTACATTTTTGAAATAATGATGTTGAAAAGTGAAACTCTGAGCAGAACCTAATTTGGGGCTTCTCCAGCTGTCAGATCACCCTCAGCTTTCCTTCTTCTCCTTCTGCTAGAGGGGCTCACAGCACAGCACCTCTCTCTGTTAAAGCTGAAGAGGAAAGCAACAACTGCAAAGTCATTTGTGCAAACACAGAGAAAAACCTAAACACTCCTTTGAGGTTATCACTCTCTGATTGATAGAGATGTACCAGTTCAGATGTACCTCTGTTTCAACTTCTCTTTTTACATCATTTTCAGTATTAGCATACTACGTGCTTGTCAAGTGCAACCAAATTTTAACTTCAGATTGCTGATGTTTTATGCGTATTATATAAATGTATATTTTTTTTCCCTAAATTTTTGTGAGGGATTTAATGTTGATGAAAAGCAGTAGGTTGACACCTGATTATCCAGGACTTTTTCCCTTGTGTTGCAAGTACCTCTGCCCCCTCCTGGAGTCTTGAATTATCTCCATGCATATTCTTTATGTGTGCAGACAAAGGGCACTGCTGAGGCAGATGACTGCCTCAGCATTTGATGTCATTAGCTAATCTGAGCCAACACCACATTATTTTCTAAGAAATGTATTCTATTTTCTTCCATTTGGTCAAAATGCAGCATTAGCCATTTAACAAGAGCCATGACAAATTTCTGTCGTTGTCTACTGTATGTTGCTGTCCTCTGCCTTTTTATGGTCTCATAATTGGTTAGACTGGGAATTATGACAGAGTTGCCCTACCCAAATTATTAGGGTTGTTTTTATGACCAAAATCTGGTATCACTATGGAGCAGCAGTAAATTGTGGATCTGGTTTGAATTCTTTGTATTTACCACACCGTACCACCAGTTATTTACTACACCAGCCTTTGAAATATATTACAACAAACTATGGAAACACTCTCTGATTAAATGAGGGAATGTATGGCAAATGAATTCCCACTGCCCCAAATGGAGAAGACATACTCCAGCGTCACAATGCTCTCCTTGTCTGCTTTGGAGTCAAGCTGCACCACGATCTCATGCACCAGTGTTCATCTGCTGCACTGCGAGGTTAGCTGGAAGAACTGGGAACTGCAAACTCTCTAGTTGTATGGACCTGCCAGTCACTCCTCTCATTAATCAACAGCTGCAAGGATGAAGAAGAGGTGCAACACGTGGGTAGTCTGGCCAATATAAAAAGGGACATCGTGGAAGGAAGGTAAAATCTGGAAGGAGAAAAGATGAGCCTCTGTTAAGAAATTCTTCACTACTTTTTATTAAGGCCATACTATACGTGAAAAAATAGATTTTCTGATAATGTTTTCAGGTTGTCATAGGCTGCAGATTGATTGAGTCAAGGCTTAGCTTCTGTGAATGTTTGGGGTGTTCAAATACACTTTCTGCACTCGTGCTAAAAAGAACAATGACCTCCAAAAGTTGCATTTCTTTTTTTTCAGAAGTGACACCCAATTCACCCAATGGCCTCGATGATTCTAAAATCACCAACATGTGTCCAAAGCTAAGACATGACAAGGGTTTGCTTAGTTAGGAAGTGATTGCCTCAGGTTTGTCTTGCGGCTGGTGAAAAGCTTGTTAAAGGCAATAGTGCAACCCTGAGATTTTCTTTGTTTAATTTCTTACTGAGACATATTTTAATATCTTTGCTTTAATGTTGATATGGTCTTGTCAGGGTTAGAGTTATTTATTTGGTTGCAGGGCCACATGCATGGGAATTATGTTATTTAAATTACATGCATCTTCAGTTGACATGACTCTTGTTACAATTGAAATGAATAAACCAGCCCTGTATACTAAAAATAAGCAAGCAAATGTAAAACACGTCACCATATTAGCAGAACCACAACACGCTGATTAACGGTGGACAGCACAGTCATCAAATCAAGGTCACAGTCAAGACCTGGACCAATGAATCAGAGCTCTGAGTTTTCAAACAGACACGTTCAATGAAGAAGATAAATAGCTTTACATTATAAGCTTAACATGAGATGGAACTACATCCAGTTAGTTTCACATCAGGAAAAGCTGAAGAGAGGGCAGTTCACATTTCAACCAAGCTCCTCACAAACATTCAAGTCAACTCAAAGCACTGAGTAAGACTATCAAGTACGGTGTTCTTCAGTCCTTGCCAGTGGTGCATGGAGGACTGGTGCTGTTATGGTTCAGTCCAGAGAAGGCCACCCAGCAGAGCAAACTCCTCAGAGATGCAGAGTTTAGAATTTCCTTCTTGTGTTATATCGTTATCATGTATGGTTATTCTGCTCTTATTTTCTCCTGGCCATCAAACTCAAGGCAGAGGTCACTCTGAAAATCACATACTCTTGCAGCTTTTAAATTATTGATGTAACATTTATGAAAATACTTCTTGCATAATTACTAGGTAAAGACTATGAATAACTTCTGGAATAATTCATCAGCAGAAAATGATGGATCTAGGAACCTGGCATTTGCTGGTAGGCCTGCAAGCAATTAATATGCACCTTTTCACTTTGGTCCTTTTTTGGCCAAACAGCTATGTGAAATAAAGTGGGATCCTTCCCTCAAAGGGAAAGAAAGTGTTCAGCCTCATCTTTTCTTTTTAAGATCTTTATTTCATATGGTTGCTGGCTAGTAGTACAACATGGCAGAAGCTTTGGCCAGGATAATAACGGACTTTCAAACTGACATCTCCTGCTTGGTGATCCCAAGAGGTGGCAATGCTTCTCACGGATCCATCATTTTTCCTGCCTACTTCACTGCACAGATGGAGCCTGGCTTCCTGCATGTGGTCAATACAGCCTGGTGTCTGGTTGTAGATCACTGCTGAATATACCCATGGCCTCGCAGGTAGGAACAACAGGCTGAGGTGTGACACACCAGCCTCCTGCATGGTGTGTGTTCCAGCCAGGAATGACGACCTTTTCCTGCAGGGAAAGCACTTAAAACCTACACTCAACAGGTGCCACCTCCTCAGGACAAGCTAATAACCTCATCAGCACATAGTGTCTCCATGCCTTTCCTAATAATAATCGCTTCTTTACCCTAAGTTGGGAAGCTAATATGAATCAGTTCACAGCTTGCCCTGATGACTTTTAATCTAAGACCACAGCTGGCCTTTGTGCTTTTCATCAGATGAATTCCAATAATCATTAAACAAAGTTTTCTGAGTTCTGCTTCAAGTCTGGCCCAATGTATCTTGCAGACCTTATTTCTGTGCAGCACTGGTAAAATCCTGCCAACGTGTGATGGCAAGGTGAATAATTAGTTGCTGTATTTGTACAGCATCAGACTTACAGTTATTTTCCAGTTGTCTGTAGTGCTTTTCTTTGTATCTAGTCTAACCCTGGAGAGTACAGGGAAGTCTTCAAAGTTTTATTCCATGAGATCATCCCAGTAATTTCTTGCTGCGGGCACTGTCTGTCTAACTTTAGTACCTCATGTTAAATAATTGTGATATTGTTTCTTTAAAACCCCTGACAACAAAAATCAAAACAACCATAAACAACCCACAGACATATGGAATTGTTTTGAGAAAGAAAGCAATTGCTGAGACTCCTTAAAAATGGAGCTCTACCGAGGAAACCCCAGCAGCCTCTTTGACAGTCTGCTCTAAAACTTTTTACTTGCTTTGATGTTGTTTGTAATTTATGCTCCTCGGAGGCTTTTAAATGAAGGAAATCATCTGTTTTAATAATGTGAAACCTTCTTCTGGCTCCTCGAGATGGGAATTCCTGCCCTGTTTCCTGTGCCTCTCTGTCATGGTCAAAAGGGGAAGGAGAGCTTAAAAATTGCAGGCCTGTTAGTGATCAGAGCTGTGGCATCACCTGCCATTTCAAAATGTCTACCCAAATATTACCCACCTCTCACTGCTGAAGTAACATGTTAAGGAAACCTGTCTTTTTAAGCTTATTCTCCACTGTGGTGTTATTTCACTGTACTAGTAATTCATAATGATATGTTATGTGGTAACAAGTATAGGACAAAAGCAATTATTGAAATAGTCCCTTTAATTCAAAATTATTTTAATTACTAGTGATACCTGTCCTTTTTTTTCCTCATTTCTGTGCTAAGTCTCTTCATGATTCAGAAATTGCCACTAGGCTATCACCTCTGGTAATTGCCATTCTCTGAGCTGAGTGAACAAAGGAAAAATTAAATTGGAGTGTGTCAGGCAAGTAGAATAGGAAATATATGTTCCTGCAGGAAAGCTACTCTCCTCCTAATTACCCTGCAATTGCCAGGTTCAAAATGTAATTTATGAGCAGCATAGATAGAATGGCCACATTAGTCCATAATTTCATGATGATCTTTTCTACTCCTGATTTCAGAAAGAAGGGATTTTGCAGCTGTCAGTGCATTGGCATTGTTGGCAGCTGCTCTGGGCAATGAGGCTAGACAACCGCACTTGAGAAATACTCCCGAAAAAATGTAAAGCAGTCTCCTCACAGCACAGTTTTATAAAAGTGAGATGCTGTAAAGTACAGCTCAATAAATAAAGCATAATCTGATGGGCTGCCTCAGACACTGCTGGTCACATTCAGAAACAGATCCAGAAATGTGGGAAGGAGAAGGAAGTCTTCCAGCTTCTGCTGGAAAGTGGCTGCTGCTGTTGCATGTTCCACTTAATGTAAAATACACCAAATGCAGCAAATGAACCTCATAAACACCCCTGGAGTCCATTTTATTCTGACAAGAATGGAGTAGCCTGCAGAAGGATGGGGTAGAGGGTAAAGCTGTGAACCTGTGATAGGCAGCTGACATATTTCAGCTGTAGGTTTGGTGCCTGAGGCCAAGTCTACATTTCAGTCAAGTTGGGGCAGTGACTTAGTAATCATCTGAGTGAGCTTTAAACACAAAACAGGGGGACACTCATGGCCAGATGGAGCTCAGGAACCATTTAGTGCCCACGCAGTCATCACATTATCACATTAGCACCACAGTTTGTGGTACTTGAGCTAGTCCCAACAGGGTCCCTGAGTGACTGAGGCTGGAAGGCATCTCTGGGGATCATCCAGTCCAACCCCCACTCAGAGCAGCATCAGCTAAAGCAGTTCCTCAGGGACAAAGTTGGGTCTTGAGTATCTCCCAGGATGGAGACTCCACAGCCTCTCTGTGTAACCTGTTCAAGAGTTTGACCATCCTCAAAGCAAAAAAAAAAAAAATTTGTTACATTTAAGTAGCACTTCCTGTGTTTCGATTTTTCTTCTTTGCTACTTGTCCTGTCACTGGGCACCACTGAGAAGAGCCTTGCTCTGTCTTCTTTACTTCTTCCTGTCAGGTATTTATCCCTCCCAGTCAGCTTCCTCATGTGAAAGAAGTTCTAATCCCTTAATCATCTTCATGGCACTTTGCTGGTCTCCATGTCTCTGTACTGCAGAGCCCAGATCTGGATCCAGGGAGAGGCCAGAGGAAAGCAAAAAGAGGAAAGGCTAAGTTCAAAGGCAAAAGGGAAAACTATCTTGCTGATTCTGGATGTGACATGCAAACCTCTGAGTCAACTGACTGAGAGTTCATTGCCTCCCAGCTGTACCCAAAGTCCATCAATTTTTTCTTTGTTGCAATCTAAGTCCATAAGGAAGCTTTCCCTTTCCCTGAGAAAGCATTAGATTATATTGCTTGGGAGTATCAGCCCTAAATATTCCCTTTCAGTTTCCTGTAGAGAATGTTGAACAGAGTGCTCTTAGGAATGGGAGATGCCTGCTCTGACTCTTCCAAGGTTTTGTTTTTACTTTGCCCCTGAGGAATTGGCCATTTTTAATGACTTTTATGATTAATAAAACTGTCTGAAGGCCTGCTGGGGTCTTCAAGCTAGTAGTTATCAACAAAGTCATCTAGCTTTCTCCCCTAGTGCCTAAGATAATGGCAAAGACCCAGCACTTGATATTTCTCCCCAAGCTGAAGCTTGCGTAGCTGCACTTCGGGTCATGTTGGGGTGGTAAAAAAAATCCCCAAGAGTTATTTTCATGCTGCACTGACTATGGAAAACCATACTCTCCTGGAAATCTGTGTCTCATCTCTGCAAAGCTCTTGTGCAGGCTCTCCAACTTTCCCCCAGCTGTTTCCCAGCTGCAGGCAGGTGATGTGATACCCTTTTAAAGAAGCACTGAATGTACATCCTCACAGCTGGGCACTGAACTCCCAGCAGCAACACGTGTTGACTCCTACACCTTTAACAGTCTCCAGGCTGGATCACGCTGCTGAACTCACATTCCTGCTCTGTAGAGGCTCACCACTTGACACAGCACATCCCAGACCATGCAGGAGTTCAGGCAGGCAGAGGCATGTTTGAGGCACTGCAGAAAGGGACTGTTGGCCCGGGGGCAGCAAGAGGAAAAAGAGCACAGCTTGTTGTACCACTGGGAGGGGGAAGCAGCATCAACTGGCAATATTCCTCTTTGTCCCTGAGCCCTCTCCCCACTGTCATGAGTGCATTTCCTTCCTGCCCCACTGAGAAAGGCAGGGGGAGCAAAAGATGCATTGAAGAATAGGCAAAGGCATCTCCACATGTTTTAGTGATACTGTAAATTCACAGGAAACCTAAAAAGATGCATGGTGGTTAATGAACAGCAAAACGTGAGATACGGATTGAAAGGTATATTGGAAGATATATGTTTAACTACAGCAGGACACAGCATGGTATAAGACCAATTTTTTTTTTTAATTAAAATGTCATACAGATCTAGTGTTTTTCGTAGTAGTTGGTAGCACATTTCACAGAAATAAAGGATTGATAACATCCTGCAGGAGGTTGCAGCTGGGGAACCACTGAGTCCAGACACATTGGTATACCGCAGTCTAGATTAATAAAGCAAATAAAATTATATTTACTTTGAAATTTATTTCTGCTTCCCCTCATCATCTGTGTGTGCATGAGTAAACCTCAAGTTTACTCTCCATGGATAACGCCTAACAAAAAGATGCAATTCACATTCAATTTTTCCTTTGAATTGTAAAGGGCAATTTATATAACTCTTCGTAACATTTATATATTTGTGCGTATCATACTTCTTCATAGTTTTTCACAGACCACATTATACCTGAGGAAGGCACAGCAAAGGTTACACGTAGGCACTGCTCTCTGCTTCAAAATCCTTCATCGGTTATCTGCATGCTGTGTTTGCTGGGTTGCAGTGGGTCAGAGCCTGACAGCCCCATTAGACAGAACATTGCTGCTCTTCAGGAGCACTTCTGGGTACTCTTATCCAAGCTGTAAAGTATGACATTACTAAACCAGAATAAGGGATCAAGAATCTGAGCCTGGTCAGAATGGGAGAAGTTTTTTTGCCAGTGGCTCAGACCCCTGGAAACCTAAGGCTGCATCACAAGCAAATACTCAACAGCTAAAATTTCATTTTAAACATTCTTTATTTCCAGCTAACATGTCAATAATAGGTAAACAGCATATCCTGGGCAACTCTTTCTAAAAACATACTAAAGTATTTTTGGATGACGATGGAAAACAGGCTGTGCCTACAACAGAAAGGAGAACAGAAGAACCTTTTACAAGTCTTCAAATAATCTCAAACTAATTAGCTTTTAACATCCTCTCTGCTACAATTCTGGGCTTTATTAGCTGTTCTGCTTGCCATTCCTGAGCCTGCCTAATGTCTTCTGCAGAACAACTATGCATTTTTTCCAGGCATTTGTCATTTCTTGAAACATATAAGAGAGAGCACTTGGATTCAAATAACAGACTATTTAAATGCTGTTCTGCATAGGGAGTGATATATGCTGACAAGGACTAGAAGTCAAATTTTCTTTATATGGTTCTTTATGGTGAGCAAACCTACTTAAAACAAGCTTCTTCTCAAGGCAGCATATTGATTAGAGCTGACGGGCCAAAAAGACCTTTGGGAGACAACAGAATATGGCTTGAGTCAAAGAGTAACACTAAAGCTGGCAGCAGCAGCATTAATAGTCAGTAAAACCTGAGAGAGTTTGTCTCATGCTGAAATTTATTGCACCCATTTGGACAGCCATTATGGTAGTTAGTAATTTTATCTGCACAAGTTCATCTGTATTTGGGCTCTCCGAGCTTAGCAAGAGGTCTTGCAAGGCAGAACCATACCCAGGGCTCTGCTGACTGAGGCAGACTGCTGTGCTGAGGCGAGGTATGGCTGTGTCTGAAGACTACAAAAGGCTGTTTTGATGGCCAGCCACAACATTGACAGAAATTCTGAAATAAGGTGATGGCAGGCCAGTGCAGATGAGGATTTTCTAGTCTGCACTGCTGTGGTTTTTTTTCTGAGGCTTGATGAAGCTGTCACTCACAAGCAAAAATTGCTGTTCTCTTGGATAGAAGTACATTCACACTTCACATTTTAGGAAATAGATGAGACAAAAAGAGCAAACCCAGGCTAATATCCAATGAAACTGTATCAAAATCTCCTGATGAGATGTATTGAAAATGGTGGGTTAAAGCCACTCGACAGAATGTTTTCCATTGCTCCTTTGCCTAGATTCTGCAATTACCATTGCAGTGAAAGTGCCATTACCCTTACCAGTGAAGCTGTTCCTTTTCTTCACTGATGATTGGTTCCAGTGCTTAATTACCTTTATTTTTCTAACATGTCAACCAGGCTGCTGGAATCACCTTCAAAATGTTAGTGGAGGATCTGTTCCTAAGACAGATATAATTGTTCCTGGTACTGATCTAATTGAATCTGACAGGGGATCAGCTTTTGATAGTAGTCTAATGAAATAGTGGAGTACTGAGTTGGGAGTGGATATAGGTCTTAATATTGGATACCAACCCCACCTTAGGACAAGTGGAGAGAGGTGACTGAACTCTGAAAAGAAAATTACAAAGAGGAATCTGAACCAAACCTCCCTGACTTCCCATACAGATTACAATGCACAAGGTGCTGGGCATACCAAGCACACAGTTTAAGCAATCCATAGGATTCTTTATAAGTTCATCAAGAGACGTAGGAATCACCAGAAGGCACAAACTGGCCTTGACCAGACAATAGAGAGATCTCAAATAAAAAGTTCCCAACATGGCCAAAATAGTGAAAAAAAGAAAAATTAAAAGTTCTGGGGTACACAAGGAAAACACACAAAAGCCATTGCCCTTGGTCTCAGGGGGAAATCAAAAGCAGTGTTCTATGTCTGAATCTTCTCAACAACTTTATCCAGTTCCAGTTTATTTCTGGTCCACCCTCCCTCCCCCTGAAAAAACATGTCTGTAGAGATTGCTTCCTGATTTCACAGGGGAGGCAGAAGAGTGCTGTCCATGGACTATTCTCAAAGCTGCTCATCATTCTCCAGGCCATTGGTCCAAGGCCATGTTCCAAGGACAATACAGGACACATAGACTATGATTGTCATTTCTTCTTTTCAAGTCACTGTACTTTGAGACATTAAGAGACTAATTAATCTACCAAGGTAAAAAGATCCTATCAGTCCTCTTGTACTAAAGAGTTAACTTGCCTGGACCAGGGATTCTCTCCACTCATATTCAGCTGATGCAAGGTCAATGACAAACACACCAAGGAAGTCAGAGTTGCTTTATTTTTCTTGTGAGCGGGTCAAATAAAACACTGCTGATGTTCCATTTATCTGGAGCAACAAGCAAACACTTGGCAGCAGTGGAAAGCAGACACTGGAATCTGGCACCTGGCTCCCAGCACAGCTGTCATCCTGCTGACTAATCACTTCACCCCCACGTTAATTCTGCTCCAGGTCTACTGGACCCTTTCATCTCAGATACCCCGGCACACGCTCCTCTTGATAGACCAATTTATACAGAGGTGTCACTGTTAATTGTTACATATAATTTTATTTTAGAAGGGTTTTTTTACTCAAGGTGGTTTTTTTTCTAGTGGCTTTCTCTTTCCTACCATATTCCTTCACAGTGGGAGCTATGATTTGGCTGCCTCCAGTATTGACTAGACCTTAAGTAGACACCCCTTGCCAGAATGGATTTTCTTCAGGTTTTTTTTTTTTTTTTTTTTTTTTTGTTAACT
>WAAE01014300.1:52029-98496 GCA_013400495.1 Nicator chloris | reverse complement strand
TTTTTTTTTTTTTTTACATGTGTGTGCATGAGCTTCATAGCTTGTTCTTTTTAAACAGCCTTTCCTATCAATTTTTCTTTAGTGACTATTCTGACAATTAAGCTGCAGTTGCACAGTGCACACCTGACTCTCTTCAGAGAGATCTGGTTTGCTTTCAGTTTGTGTTATCAGATGATTCTTGTAGTCTTGTCAGCACAAACTATTTAAGAAGCTCCCAGGGAAAGTGTTAAAATATAGGGGAGGCCTATGAACTCTGCTCTTGGCAGCTGTGCTTTATTAGCTGTGCTGTGCAAAGGTGGTGCAGCTAAGGTAATGCAGTGCTTTCACAGAAGCATTATATATTGTGACAAGCCGAACAACCTCCAGGACTCTCACTCATCTTGACTTCCATTTCATACCTCATCCATTACATGAATGAGGTATGAAAACATTTCTCTGTTTCCTAAAGATATTAACAGACTCCTGGGAAATCGTTTACCTGGAGAAAGGAAAGTGTTGAGCCTCATTTTTCGTGTTCAGGCTGAAACAGCAGGCCATGGCAGGGCTAACTGTCTTTTCCTGTTAGTAAACGATAGGGTTGTGCAATTGGTAACTGGAAAGATTTCAGACGTTTAATTGGTTTACTGCTTATAGTTAGCAAAGGTACAAAACCATAAATTTGTGTCACTTCCATACTGACTTGAGAAAAAGGATATCCAAGTGCTTTTTAAGAATAATGAAGGACATCTCCTAACACACTGATGGTAGGAAGTTCAGTCACACCCATGTATGGGATGGTGGCTGGAGCTCTGGAAGGGTCATTTGATTTGGTCATTCAGACACAATGGGGCAGACCTAAAATTAGAACAGAGCCTTTTTATCATAGAAGCATAGCATCTTGGAAAGGCTTGGGTTAGAATGGACCCTAAAGATCCAGGGAGTTGATCTTTAAGGTGCCTTCCAACCCAAGCCTTTCTATGACTTTGTGATTGCATTCATCTTTGAATGTTAAATACACAACCAGTCTTTGTACTGGTATTTTAAACCACGGTGGTATCTGGCTGTTGTCTGTGCATGTTCTGGAGTTCATGGTATAATTTCCCTCTTCTCAGGATGATTTTGTCCTGAAACAAATGGATGAGGTCCACCTCCATTCTGTAGTCTGTCCTTATGGTGTTATTTCTTGGCATTCTACAGTTGCCTCAGAAGATATCCCCATATGTCCTGTTACGATGTTGGGATGGCCTGATCTTCAAGTCCTTGTAATTCTCATGCTTCAGAGGTGTTTGCTGGAAGAGAATTTGAAAAACACACAGGGACAGCAGCAAGAAGTGGACATTTTCATGGCTTCTGTGATCCATTCACAATTATTGAGACAGGAATTCCCTGCTGTGTGCATGAGAGATGTGGAATATCTTCAGTGCCAGGCAGCAGAGATATTTATACAGATCTTGGCACAATGTTCTCAGTCTGTGCTTTGAGGAAGCACCATGTGGAATTTGCTTCTTGCAATAAAGGGATAAAGAGTTTTCCGTAAGAGACCTTCAGTGGGTTGTAGGTTGGCTCTGAGGGAAGAAGGAACTGGTGTTTCAGATACTTTAATCTGGAATCAAAATAGAGGCTCTGCCGACAGAGCTCCTTTAAACCATGGAATATGTTTTCATCACTGAATTTGAAATACTGTTTCAGAGCGTTGGTCAGATTTACTGTTGGATTTAAATCACTGTAGCCTAATTGAAGTCAATGGAGCTATGACAGTTTATACCAGCTAAGGGACTGGTGTCAGTTTCAGAGTATTGTTTTCCCTCAATTGGCCTTGATCTTCTAGATAGTGATAGGCTTTTTTTCTGGGTATCCCAAATACACTAAGTATTCATGCAGCCTTTCAAAGGATTTTCTCATATGTTTGTGACATACGAATTTGGATCACCTTCTCCATGCTTACCTCTCAATGTTGACAATGTGATTCCTAACAATGTCACTTGTTTATTCAAATAAGCTCTTCTCACTAGTTATTACATTTCTCTCTCCTCTGAAGTCACAGCCATTTAGCAGTTGCACACTAGAACGAGATTTAGAAGAAAAATAGTTTAGATGATCACAGCTCTGCAGATGACACTGGATAAATAGTGTCCTATCTCCAGACACAAAAAGAAATACAGCAGATAATGTGTGATAGTCTTAGTGACCATTTTGGTAAGAAAGCTTTGGATACAGTTCTTGCAAAATGAAATTACACAGACAACTGGACTCTAAAATATGATGCATTTTCCCCGTGCTCAGCATTTTCCTCCCACCTCAAGTACTGTATTCAGTTTTGGGCACCTCACTACAAGAAGGACATTGAGGTGCTGGAGCATGTCCAGTGAAGGGCAACAATGCCAGTGAAAGTTCTGGGACATAAGTCCTATGAGGAGCAGCTGAGGAAACTGGGCTTGTTTACACTGAAGAAAAGAAGGCTCAGGGTAGACCCTTTTGCTCTCTACAACTACCTTAAAGGAGGCTGTGATGAGGTGGGTGTCAGCCTTGTCTTCCATGCAACCAGTGATAGCACAAGAGGAAATGGCCTCAAGTTGTGCCAAGAGATGTTCAGGTTGGATATTAGGAAAAATTCTTCATTGAAAATGTGGTAAAGCAAAGTGGTGGAGTCATCATACTGAAAGTGTTCAAAAAATGAATAGACATGGCACTTTCTGATACTCTCTTTCTCCAAGCAACAACGGACAGAACAAGAGGACACAGTCTCAAGCTGCGTCAAGGGAGATATAGGCTGGATAGTAGGAAAAAATTTTTCACAGTAAGAGTGATAAAGTACTGGAATGGTCTGCCCAGGGAGGTGGTGGAGTCACCATCCCTGGATGTGTTTAAAAAAAGACTGGATGTGGCACTTGGTGCCATGATCTAGTTGAGGTGTAAGAACATGGTTGGACTCGATGATCTTGAAGGTCTCTTCCAACCTAGAAATCCTGTGATCCTGTGGTTTAGTGGGCCTGGTGGTATTTGGTCAAAGGTTGGACTTGATGATCTTGGAGGTCTTCTCCAACCTTAATGATTCTATGATTCTATGATTTTATGATTCCATGATTCTATGATTCTATGAGCATTTGCATAGCCTTTGTTGTGGCTGGAAAAGTGTTTGAGAGACTCTCTCTGATATGTTCCTTTGGCCGAGTCATTCCTCCAAGGCCTGATTCACCCTTGCATTGCATTCTTGATAATCATTCATGCCTATATAAAGTAGGTATAAAGTGCCTTCATATTGTAATGCAGTGAAGAACTGGGATCACAAGTTCTTCAGCATCACGGGGATTTTTCTCTTTATATTGTCACTGAATACTTGCAGTTTGGTAAAGAACTGCAGCAGTTTTACTTGTATCTTTATCCATGCTTCATGTGTTTGGGCCTGAATTCCTGCAATGCAGCATGTGCCTAGCCTGGGAAATTCTTGTGGCCAGTGCTGAATGCCATGATTTATTATCATGGGAAGTAGTGCAGCTGTGAGCAGCAGCTTAATATGAAGTTTAGAGTGGGACTTGGATCCAGCATGATTAACCTGGAGAGGTCTCCTGAGGGCCACCAGAGTAATCTCATTTGGCAATCTGTCTCCATTGACTGAATAGCCAACTCTAGCACCTTCCTCCCTAACTGTGCAAACCACCTTGGTGCCATTCAAAGGCTGGCCATGGCCATGCAGCCTGATGGGGATAACAACTGGTCCCACACAAATAACCTCTAGGCCTTGTCCAGGGATTGAGATGGCTCCACCTCTCAACTTGGATCACGAGTTGGTTTGAGCGAGGAAGAAGTATTAATCTCCCCAAATCACTGGGTTTCTGAACCTGCACATATGAGAAAAATTGAGGCTACAAGGAATCTAGCAGTTCTTCTAAGAAGGGTCAGTTGTTCACTAGACAGTGCAGGAAAACAGGTTGTTGGAGACTTGCATGGCAATTAGGTGCCCAGGTCCCCTGTAGCCAGGGTGATGGGAGATACCTGATCAGAAACATCAGATGATGTGTTAGTTTTTAAATTATCTTATTACTGAACTTCTTGCAAATTTACAAGGTATTTCCTCTCTCTCTTAAGTCAGAGAGTGCATGTTCTGATTAAGAGCTTTAAAGAAAAGTGGTTCTCACCCAATTACTGTTTGATTCCTTAAAATAAAAAATATAAAATCTATGATGTGGTAATTAATTCCAGGGCATAAACCAGTAGCAAAATAGGCACAAATGTTATGTGCCACAGCCATTAAAATGTAAATCGGTCTAACTGCATGATCTTGCTTACATCCTTCAGAAAGAGCAGTCCAAAATAAAAGTTACCAATTAAAAAAAAAAAAAAAAAAAGGTTTTTTTAATAATAATTTATGAAGACAGATCCAACTGTTATTACCCTGGTCATTATAACATAATGAGGATCCTAATAAGAATATGCTGTATTTCAAAATTGAAAAAAGTAAAAGGGGGACAGGAGATTTCAGCAGTATCAGCATAAATGGGAAAATATTGCAATGCTTGATTTTTGTAGTATATTGGCCACCCTTAGAACACCAAACATAGATTTCCAGATGTTTGTGAAGAGTCCAGCAGTTATATTTTATATCTAGGGCTGTAGTAACAATTTCTATTCAGCAGCCTAGAAAAACATTTCATGTCATAACAGGAAAGAAATATTACCAAGGGGTTTTTCCTCCCTCATCCCCTATATAGCAATTTCTGAATACTTCAGTCAATGACAAATCAAAATGATGGTTTAAAAATTAAAACCACAGTCACTAAGGGCAGGACATAAATGTGCAGATGTTTTGTGATGCTCAAGAACTTTCCAGTCACAATGCTGTTGTGGAGAGGATTGGAAATCCATCAGAGTCCGACACCGTCAAAGGCATTCCCTAAGTTATACTGTCAGAAAAGGCTGTTAACTTTTCATATTCTTTCCACATTCTCTTAAGGAAAAAAAATAAAACCACAAAACCTATGCATAATGGCATGTATATAGCTCTCACTATTTTATTAGCAAGGGATTAACTGCAATCTGTTAATATAAGTGAGCAACTTAAATCTAGAGTTCACAGGGCAACCTGTACACATGGAAAGCTGCATTGTCCTGAAGCTGTTTACAAAATATCAATTCTCCTTCTCCAAGAAGGAAGATTTTTTACAAGCTTGCCAGCTGTTTCTGTCACCTCTGTGCCTTAATGAAGAATACAAATGGCTGCCTGAAAATCTTGTCTTTACTGCACCTACATGGCTAGACAAAAAAAACCAAGTTTTTAAAGGCACTCCTTGTAACTGGTACATTTAATTAACTATTTAATGCCTGTGCATGAAGACAGACCTCTTGCCACCCAGAAGCTGGCAGACACTTCTGTGACCATGCATGTAGCACCAAGGCATCCCGACAGAGCACGAGCTTTTACTGCCACCTCTCTCTCTACTGTCCAGTAGTTACAAGGATGGAAATAAAGATCAAAAATATAAATGGATGTCAGCTCCTCCCTCTCCTGTTTATTTTACTTGCTTTTAATTAGTAAGGTGAGATCACAGGTGAGATTTTTTCCACTGCCTGGCCCCACTGTGCTTTGAAGGGTGCAGAAAGCTCTCCAACAGTGTCATGATTCCCCAAGCAACCAAAAACTCTCTGGAGCAACAAGGCCACGAGCAGCTGTGCCACTTCCTAGCAAAAGGCAGCAGGAATGCTGCAAGTAAAGGCAATGTGGTGGGGGTACTGGCTTGTGCAAGACAGGTGGTCCAGAGGGGAAAGGCTGGCATATGTTAGGGGAGGCAGGGAGAGGGCCAGAAAGTTTGCAGCCATGGGGAATTGTGGAGTTGAAACTGCATCTCTGAAGGCCTGGCTGCTTTTCAAAGCCTCCGGAATTGCCTGTCATATGTGGCTTTTGCAAGGTGTCAGGTATCAGTCTTCCATGATGAAAAGCACCATTAGCATGTAAAGACAATTCATTAGATGCAGCATAGCAGAACTGTAATCAATTATTAGATATTATTTCTCACAAAATGCATCTCCAAAATCACATTGCATTAGCCACAATATTGGACTGATGGAGCATAAGCAAGGGTAATGATAAACACCAGTGAATGGAGCTGGGAAGAGATGGTTATCAGGGTACCAGTGTGCTTCATGTGGGGTTTATTTAACAGTCTCATTAATGGTCTGGAAAAGGAAGTGAATAACCATTTAATTAAGTTTGTATTTGATACTAAATTAGAAGTTGCTGCAGACACCTCTGAGGGCAGCAAAATAAATCAAAAGGAGCTAGAAGCTTGCAAGGTAAAAGAGGAAAATGAGATCTGGTATGAAGAAAAAAAAGTGAGCTAATCTCTCTGGAAGCAAATAATCATGTAGCTATCAGTAGAGGAATTCTGAAGAAAGCAGTGTTGAAAGAGAGGTAGGGATGTTAATGGACTATACATTCCCTCACAGCTTGGATATATGTTTACAGAAGCAACTCATCAAGGAGCAGAAAGGTAATAGCCCTTCACTGCAGGCCTGTAGTGAGAAGCCATCTATAATGCTGCACTCTGTTTTGGGCACCCTGTTATCAGAGAGATATAGACAAATTGGAATGAGTTCAGAAAAGAGCCATAAAAATGATCCCATATCCCTGGAGATAATGACTTATGAAGAAAGATCAGAAGAAGTAAATGTTTAAGGCCTTGTCAGAAAGATGACTGAAGAAGGACAGGAAAACAATCTGCAAAAATGTGAGAGCAAAAAGGGAGGAGGATAATTTATCATAGTAATGATTAGTAATACGATGAAATAATAAGTAACAACTATAAATTTTAAAAGGGCAACTTGAGGTTGAATGTAGGGAGAAATTTCTGACAGTGGAATTTGGGTTAGTTTGCAGAGAAGTTTCCCAGGGGTAAAAGTAAAAGCTGCATTCAAGTCATTTAAAATCAAATTGGACAACTCACTAGGAAATGCACCCTGCTATAGGGAACAATATTGCATTGCCTAGGGAATAAGCTGCATGACTTAATATGATATTTCACACTCAAGTCTTTATGACTGTGATATTTTTAATATGCATGGTCAACGATTTCAGGAAAATATACGTTTCTTCTGCTGTCAGGCCTGATAATACAAACACTTGTGTGCAAACATAACTTCAAAGAAGGCAAGTAGCTCTGCTGACAGCACTGCACTGCTGACATGCAAAAGCACAAGCCTGAGCTCTTCAAGTTTTTGCAAGCTGAGTCTTAGATCTTGAATTGTCAATATAAAGATGGTATATACAGGTAACCACATCATTTATGGGTAGGTGAAGAAGTGTCCAAAATGGAAGGTGGGGGTTGGAAGCTCCAGTGAAGATGTATTGTTATTGTTATTTTTATGGTTATTGCTATTACTCCTTATGACTGGTAGTGTGAGGTTCAACTCTATTTCTTAATTGTTCACCTTTTTGGTCTCCTGCTTTCACCTCTTGGCTGAGTGTTCATTAGACAGCATAAAACTGCTTTCTATACCACTGTTTAACACTTAGTATTTTTAATATATCCTAAAATATCTGTGGAATGGGAAAAGAGACGAGGTGAAGTGAAAATTTGACTCTCCCCCAGGTGAAAAAGATGGCAAAGGCTATGGATTTAAATGGATATGAAAGTAACCCCCTATTTTCCCCCCAATTATACCAATGTAATGTTGAAGTCACTTCAGTATTCATTAGCAGCAGAGACAAGCTCACAGGCATTGAGAGAGTACGCTCCCTAAAACAGCATGGTTCTTATATGTGGGGGTTTTATGTTTATGTTCCTGTTTTCTTCTCTTCCCTCCCCTGTCCCCACACCCCTATGGCTGTGTGTGGGGCTGGCAGCCTGGTGGTGCCGCAGCCCAATGCCCGAGCCTCGGGACTCTCCAGCAAGGGGTCGAGCAGCAGCAGCTCCAGTGAATCCGAGACCAGCTCAGAGTCTGACTCCGAGAGCGAAAGCAGCTCCAGCGAGAGTGACGGCAGCAAGCCCTCGCATTACTCCAGCCCAGAGGTAAGGGCTGCTCTCTGCGATTTAGGGTGCCACTCCGTTAACTACACCCACTCACATCTTTTCCCAGCCAAGTCAACACAAGGAGGCTGTGAGGAGGTACATGGAAAAAAAGAAAAAAAAAATGGGAAAGGCCCAAGGGTCCTCCTCCTGGCATGTTGTGAAATGTAAGTGGTGGGGGATCTTACCCAGATAAGGAAGGTTGAAGCATTTAAAACAAAAATTAAGAAAGAAACAAGCCTGTTACATTTTCCTCAAATTGGAGATGAGTGGAGCACCTTGCAAGGCTCACAGCTTGCTTGAAGTTTTATGCAACTCTGCCTCCATAGAAATGGCTTGCTTAGTGTGTAAGTCCTGATGTGGGCTCCCAGCACTGGGAGGGAACTAAAGGCTTCTCTACACAGGGAAGCTATTATAAAATCAGTTTGAGGGTGGATTTTTAAAAGAAACCAGTTGTTCACTCACACAGTTCCCCTGCCTCATTCTCTAAGTGAATTATTCTCTGCTCTTGCTGCCTTTATGTGATTTCTTTCAATTCACCTCCAAAATGGACTAAACTGAATTACTCATGGTGCAAAACACTGAGCCCAAACTAGTCATCTGGAAAGCTAGCACTGAAAATTTCCACATGTAGACAAGCCCTAGCCAAACTAAAATTAAGCTGCCAGTGCTGTGACATCTTCTGCTTTCACCTCTGCAGAAAGCTCAACAGACACAACAAAGCTGCTTTCTGTGCCCTGCTTTTCTACCAGGATCGACATTTTTACATGTTTTGGTCAATACACAGGGTTAGAATTAAACCAAGAACTCCACAGCCACATCACACACATTAATGTATGTAAAAATATTCAAAAATCTAGCAGCAAGATTGTAAATACACATGAAATACAGTCTGTGTATTTTCCTACTCCATGTAAACCATCCAATCACTACAATCCTTCCCCCAAAACTGTGTCACCTATTCTCTCACCCTGAAAAAAATTATGCTGAAAAAACAGCAAACCTTTCCTCATATTTTCCTTGGTTATTGGAGCCATGTTTCCAATTGAGCAAAATGCAGTACTCACAGAAACATCCTTAATATATTTTTCTCAGGTTCTGTCACTTTTGTTCCTTGTTTAACAATTATCTTCTGTCTTTCCTTCACAGTACTTTCAGACCCATTTCCAGTTAATTTTCCTCTCATTTTGTCCACTTCCTACATATCTCTCTCTTCTTTCCAGTCTCTCTTGTTGCTCTTGCTGCAGTACCCCATGTCTTATTTCCCATTCTGAGCTTTCTCATCTCACCTGTTAAGACCTTGTTCTCTGTCTACTTAATTCCCTGCTGGAATTAGTGCAAAGGTCTCATGCTCGGTCTCTCCTCTCCCTGTGGGATCTCAAAAGGTGGAAGAAAAGGAACAAAGAGAAGAAAGAAAGGGAAAGGAAATATGAGATGAAAGGAGGAAAAGCACAGGAAGGGAGGAGTGGTTCCTATCTAGGCAGATACTCATGCTGCTTGGACCCAAGAGCAGAAATTCCTCAGAGGATGCACAAAGCTAATTAACTGAGGCAGGTCATGGATTTCATAAAACCCAGCAGAGAACTAAGTCATGGAAATGTGGAGGAAGTGCCTCCTCTTAAGCATTTTATACACATCCTCTCGAGATCTATGGAACTACTTTTGTACAGAGCTTGAGCTGCCAGTGATCATTGTCACGAAACAGCTGCCCCACTCCAACAGATTGCTTGTCTCTTTGCATTATATTTGTGTGGTTTGCCTTCTAGGACATGCTGTATGAAACATGTCTACACAAAAATGTAAGTGACTCACAAATGTGATGGCTGCAGTGATTTTCATGGGCAATTTTCATCCCTTGATGGGATATGGGAGACAGCACACACAGATAGGATATGGGTGTCCCAGGGAAGTAGAATACCTGTGTTTTCCTCAAGGGTAAATGCTTTCCCAGGCCTATCATATGACTGATGGCACCAGTTCAAACATGCTCAAGTGATGTCTCTGACTGAGAGTCCTTTTAGCTTTGCATAAATGCTTTAACTTACATCTATGCACCCAGTGAAGCCATCTTTCTAAAGTATATGCCAGTTTCTTACCCAGTAAACAGAAAGAGACAGGTCCTTGGAAGCTCCCTAAAGGGAGGCCGTGTCCCCCTAAGTTTAAGGAGTGGACTCAATTCTAAATTTAGTCTTAAAGTTAATGTAATCTATTGGATAAGACAAAAAAAGTAAATACATCTTGGTTTTTGATTTAGCATTAACTGGTGCTTTCAGGTTCAATGAACCTGAGTAGTCCAGAAAAACATTGGGCAGGAACTCCATATTTAAAGGTTGGGAGGAACTTAATGTAGAAATCTTCAAACCATTATGATGCCTTCATTCTTCCCCCCTGCCCCCCAAACTGAAATATTATGTGCATATATTCAAAGATTTTTATTTCTGGGACAGTGTATCTTCTGCATTTGAGGTTATATAACAATTCAAGTGCTGTTTCATGTCTTCGGTAATTTTTTCCTCATCTCATTTTGAGATTTTCAAAGTTGTCCTCAGGTGCCTAAATGCAGTTGCCTAGAGTGTAAAAGCAGCTCACTGTAAAGCATACATATAAAGTAGATTAGATGAATTGCATCCCTAAAAGTGTCTGTTTCTTTCCATTGACTATTTAGAGCTAGTAGTGACTAGCTCAGCTGTCTTCACTTTATGTCTGCAGTAAACTAAGAATAATGGCTGAAGTAGAACAGGAGACAACATTCAGACTGGTTTCAGTGATGTGGACAAATTAAGGTGCCTCAGACATTAATGGGGGTAGTTAAAGTTTTGTGGACTGCCAAACCTAAAATTATGAACAAGGAACTGAGACTTCTATCTCCTGTTTCTTTGCTGAAGTCATGAATTCTTTGAGTTACCTTAATTAATGGCATAAATGAGGAATCTGGAAAACAATGACGTCTTATCCTTTTTTAGATGGTTGAAAAAATTTGGCTGTAAAGTATACAGAAAAAGCTACATTTCTGGAGCAAAAAAATGGGTTTGTTCTTTGTTCCATTGAATTATCCTCCAGGCCTTTACTAAAGCTGTCATTGGTTACACAACCACAAATTTCTACTATGAGGGAGGACAAGAGTGGGGAATGGGCAGGAAGGAAGCAGAGAAGCTATGACATGGGACAAAGGCCTCTCAACAGTAACCATTCCAGAAGAGAAAAATGCCCCTTTCTGAGCCCACCAGCCCCACATACTAGATGCAATAGCCTTTACAGGTTTTGCTGATGTGACTACTTCATAACTATTCGTTTCTTCCTCCATTTTAAGGAGTCGCATTCACAAAAGAAAATGGAATTTTACCACTAGACCAACTGTAGATGGTATTGTTACCTTTGCAGATAGGGTTTTGGCTGTCCTGTGGACTATTATTGACAAAGACTATAAACAACATTCTCCCTTCCCTCCAGAAAACTCTTTGTACCAAGAACCACCTCTTAGAGTATATGTGTGCTGTGCCTAACACATGGGAATGCCCAGTTCTAATTTGTTAAAGCACTAGCAGCAGTGTTAATGGTAGCAAGGAAGTAATAGTAATAATAATAATCATCATCATCTTCTTCATCATCATTGCTGTCTGTGCCTTAAACGTAATGAAAAGCACATTTGTATGGGGATTGCCCTGAGAGAAGTATTTGATAGCAGGGCAGCACAAGCAAGTTACCACAAGGGTAAATTAGTACATGGATTCACGATAGGCAGAGTAGCTTGCAGGGATGGTAGGCTAGGTCCATGCACATGTTATAGGCTCTCTTATCTCTCAGTGAAAGTGGTGTTGTACTGCAAGTTTACCACATATTAGCCACATCTTAGGTCCCTCTTTATATAACACTCTAATAGCAAGCATAGAGTGACCCCATTACACTGGCATTGTTTAACAGCCCTTTACCCAAGGAAGTGTATCTGGATAACATTTTGACAAGTTTCTTTTTGGATGCATGCCATTCATGCCTCTGGTTGCACTTGCAGCCTTGAAGGGATCTGAGATATATAGAGACATGCTGCGTGGGAGTCATCCCACCTAAATTTGCACACTTCTCCTGTAGATACCTACATCTGCTCACCACCTCAGCCTCCCCTGTACAGTCTGTGGAGAGGAAAAGACGTTTTTAGGGCCCAGCTCATCTGGCCTATTTCCTATGTCTATTTCAAGAGGGAATTTTTCACACCCTAAAAGAGTAGTCCACTGACTGGAGAAGGAACTCGTTGGCTAGCTAAGATATAGGTGTCTATGTTGTACAGATGAATCCACCCACAATATTTAAGGAAATGTATCACATCCTCCTGTTTCTTCATGAAGCCTGGCACATGTGTATGTCTGTGGTACATTGATCCCTGAAAGTATCTTTGTTCTGCTAAATTTTCTGCTTTGAGTTTTCATGCCAAACCTATATTTAATTGCAAGTCAGCTGATCACAGACTGTTATTCCTATTACTGGTGCCCATCTGGACAACACTGGCTTTACCTCAGTCGAAAACTGCCGAGTCCTCTAAAAGGCCCTAGGGGCAGCATATTTCCATGACACCAAAACCAAAAGGCAGAGAGCATTTTGGTATCAGAATACTCTGGATATATATCCATATGTATTTCTATCCTTATGTGCTGCTGAAAAACTTCTAATTCAAACAAATCAACTTTTCTTCCATAGAATAGTGTGTGGAGCAGAAATTGGGGATTTTCTTTTTCTCCCACAAATAATTACAATTAGGCATGTATAATGGATGGGCAAAAATTTTCACGTGAATTTTCCCAGTCCATTTTTTTATCAGTCCTGCTATCTATTCTTGGCTGTCATGATTTGTTCTCTTGCAAGGTACCTTCTTTTTCTTTTTTTTTTAAATGTGATCTCAAAGTACAGTCATTTTCAGTTAGAACAATCAATTGAATAAATTACTTCCAAAAATGAACTGGCATCACTCATGTACACTGACAATTTCAAATATTCCAAAATGGTATCAAAATTAGTGAGAAAAGTTTTAAAATTCTGATTTTTAAAATTGGATTCTTTTAATTTACCTGATGGGCTGCAGACATTTTACGTTTATCAGATGCATCTTAAAGGATTTTTTTAGCAGACAGATCTTAGGGTTTTTTTCCAGAAGCCACAAGGATTTGAATTTTTATTTAACTAAATCTCAAAAGTGCACCTAAAACTCCTGACAAAACCAGTAAAGCTGGTAACACGGTTGATCCTTTTTATTAAACTTCATAGTTGGCGAATAGGTTGGTAGGACTGTAGGTATTATGCCTAAATAGCAGACATACTACTCTAGAAAAGTCCTGCACTGCCAGGTTATGACACTGTAGCATGCAATCACTTCTTTCTGCTGGTTTACTGTGATCCCTTGAAATCCGTGAGCCACCGTTTTCAAGAATTACAAGATACATAAAGAGGCAGAATGGGATGTAACAGATGAACTGGAAGTTTTTTTGAACTTCCAAGCAGTACTCACTCTGACCTATACTTACGGGCAGAAGTATATTTTTCCCCATGTGTTTCTGATGTATCTCCTTTTCTGAAATACACCTGAACAGTGGAAAGACTTCCATGTATAGTGAACCTTTCATTATATATCTAGTAAATTCAGTATGTGCACAGTGAATGGCACCAGACAAATCTATCTGTATTTTCAACATCAATAAAAAAAAAAATGCTGTTCATTTTTAGATAAAGAGTTAAGGGTTGTAAAAATACAACTTCATCCAAGACAAATATTGACCATCCATTTTCAAGATTTACAGCTCAGGAAAGAAATTCCTCATGTAAGATACTAGGGAGCATGCTTTAAAAAACATAAATGTAAGCCAGTCCTGCAAACTTCCCATAGGTCTGGGCTAGCTCAATAACAAGTAAATTAGACACTTTAGCTAGAAGGAATATTTTTATCATATGAATTCCAATGTCTCATTTTTTTGCTTATTTTAGGAGCCTTTGCTCCATGTAGAGTGCCTACAATCCTCAGTGGGTGATTCTGAAGGCACCCTTGCCTGTGCAGGAAACCTGTGTTGCCCTCAGGCATCTACTTTAAATAAGAAGTAAGGTACTCTTTTATGTTAGACACTGTGGATATTCTCTCTTGAGCAAACTTTCTTTTAGAGCACTGATGGTTTTCGTGTTTGACTCATGACACAGTTTTTGGTTATTCACATGCAATAGCCTAGTGAACCAAATATTGGTTCCATCTGAGGAAATTAGGAAATTTTTTGCTTTGGCTTTTGTGGGGTTAGGTTATGGCTAACCATCTACTCCATCATTTATTTCTTTTGGGGGGTTTTGCCTTTCCTCTTCGTTTTATTACATCCAAATTACTGATTGCAAGAAGCACAAGAAAACAGTCACACACTGTTCTGAAATAACGTTGTCTCAGCTGTGGTTACATTTGAAATCATGATTATCCCACTTCTTCCCTGTCCAAACACCATTATGTGTTAGATGTGCTCTTATAACTTGATAGTGTTGTGACAGATATTAAAAGAAAAACTAACAGCCACACAATACTCACAAAATGAACCCCTGACAGCACCACCACACAACAAATGTTTGTGGATTATAATGTCAATACCAGGCAGATTAAATGAAGCGCCTGGTTAGCCCTCCAACTCCCCACCACATGCTACTTTGTATGCTCTTTAAATGCTTTCTGTATTTCCTGCAATGGCACAGGACACAAAATACACATCCCTAGCTTTCCTGATAGCCATCCTCCCCTAGCCTCAGCTGTACCCCTGCCTTGTTTTCCTCCCTGCCTATCGCCATTGTATTTTTTTCTATTTGAAAACTTGGAAGTGTTTCCCAGTAGAGCCAATGGCAGTACTGCTGTTGTGAATCACCCTTGGAAGTGATGCATCACAGAAGCCCTTCTCCTTCTCATCTCCAAACCCCATTCTGACACCAAAAACATCCCCGCTTGCAAGGCACGAGCGCTGTCCTGCCACGCAGGGCCGGTGCCAAGGGGTTGCCATAGGTTGGGGCGGATCTTGGACCGAAGGAAAATCTCTGTGGTGCCCAGAGGGATGCGACGTTTCCGTGTCCCTGAGGGACCCCCGGGGTGGGGGCAGCAGGGTCTCGGCACTAAGCTCGTTGTCGTCTGTGTTTCCCTTTCAGCCTGAGCCGCCCTCGTCCAACAAGTGGCAGCTGGACAAGTGGCTGAACAAAGTTACCCCTCACAAAGCACCCATCCTAACCCACCACGATGGCCCGGCGCTGGAGGCCCATCCCTACTACGGCCGCGTGAAGGCAGAGCTGCAGGAAGGACAGAAGACCCCGGCTGAGGGCCCGGCCGAGCACCGCAGCGAGGAGAGCCGCACCGCCGCCGCCGCCGCTGCCGCCGCCGGGGACGGGCCGCGGCCCAGGACCGCCAACAAAGCGCCAGGCAGCAAGGGCAGCCGGCAGAAGTCACCGCTCGCTGCCGACGGCGGGCCGCCGAGGCGGGCAGCAGGGAAGAAGGCACCGCGGCGACCCGAGAGGAACTCCGCCGGAGACGCGCCCCCCTGCCCCAGCGCAGAGGAGCCCCCCCGGAGCCACGGCTTCCCTGAAAGCGCTGCTGGCGAGGCGCCCAGGGCCCGGCCCGGCGGCGGCGGCTGCAGAGCGGGGCACCGCCGGGAGCCCCGCTCAGCTGCAGCTGGTGAGAAGCGTCGGGCCCGAGGGCCCAGCAAAACGGCGCCCAAATCCAAGGAGTTCATCGAGACCGAGTCTTCATCCTCATCATCCTCCTCCGACTCAGGCTCTGATTCGGAGCGGGAGGAGCGCCCGCTGCCCAAGGCGCCAGCGGCAGCCGGGCCTGAGCCGCGGGGTGCCAAGGACGCGGGGACCGGCTCCGCCAGCAAACCCCACGGCGGCTGCAGTGCCTTTGGCTCTATTAATGCCAGGACTAGTAGTGAAATAGCAAAGGAGCTGGAGGAACAGTTTTACACCCTGGTTCCTTTCGGTAGGAATGAGCTCCTGTCTCCTCTGAAAGACAGTGATGAGGTAAAGTCGCTGTGGGTCAACATTGACTTGGCTCTTTTGTCCAGGATTCCAGAGCGTTTGCCCGAAGAACCGCTGGCCATGAGCGCCGGAGCAAACCAGGCGGCCAGCTTCCCGCAGGGTAGTAGTGCTGAACCCCCCGCAGAGAAGGGTTTACCGAAATCTAGAAGGAAACGCAAGGTGAGCTGCTGGGGAACCGATCAGAGGGGGTAGGGGAGCCTCCAGCAAGTGGGAGGCTAACACCGCTTGCACCCACGTCCAGTGCTCGATGGCAGCATCTTCTCCAGGCTGGCCTTTCAGAGCTGGGATTTGTCCCTGCTTTCCATGTAGGGACTGGCCAAAGCCCAGGGGAAATGCCATCTCGAGGTGATGAAATTCCTGGCCTCAAGGGATCACAGCTCCTTGGAGACAGTGCTGACTTCTGGTGTGTGCCTTTGCGTGCCTTAGCGAAGGCATTGCATTTATAGTAGCATAATTTTCTCTCCTGAGGCTTCTCTTAAAACCTGTGCATTTGGAAATGATGCTCAGGTCAGCAAAGGGACAACTGTCTGCTGTTTTGTCACAGTCTACACAGTATCACTCTGTGTGTGGTAGAAGAAGAGGCAGCATCTTTTTTCCGTTCTGAGGGTCAGCAAGAGGCAAGCCTTCAGTCCCAGCAGGGAGCCCTGGCTTTGTGATGGATGGATGTGCAGAGACCTGGGACCTCACTGGTTCTGGATCCTGGCTCCTTCACACCCTGGTGGCCCCATTTACCCTTGAAGTTATAGGTGTAGGAGTAGGACCATAGTCCATTGGCTGCCCCCTCCTCAGCAGAACTGTCACAGTGCTTGGGTGGGCACAGCCCTCTGCTCACATCCACCCTTCTGCCCTATTTCTCCCACTCACTTTCTGGTGAAAGGGAGAAAGCCTGCACCACTCCATGGCTGGAGCTGTCCACCAAGCAGGCTTTCTGGTCTGTTTGTACCAATCTGACCCCAAAAGTCATTCTGAACTGGAATCACTATCTGCTCAATTTGTGGACAGTTTTGCTGTGCAACCAGTCATCTGTGGCCCTCTAAGCTACTGTATGTGTACAGATGGATCTGTATATTTTTGAGGACCATTTATCTAAAGCAGTCTTCCGAATTGTTTTCTCTTCCTTCCTTTTTTTCGTTATTCTTTTATTAGTATCTAAAATGTGGCAAGTGGAAAAGTGGTGGAAACCAAGTTTTATATTGTACCCCTTTCTTCACATGCTGCCTCTTTAGATTTTTTTTTTAAGACAAGGACCCATCATCTTTGATCCATGGTAGATATATACTCAAAGAAAATATCATCATTTGTAACAAAATGACAGAAAATACCAGCCCCTGACTTGTTGAAATATTTTTGGATCTGGAGTAAATCCAAACCATAAAAAATTATTACTTTTTACTTCACTCAGTGTGAAAATGAGGAAGAGTGCAGAGACATCAAGAAGACTCACCTAGAGCGAGAGAGTTCTTCACGATTAGCTGCCTCTGCCCAAAGCATCACAACAGCAAATCACTGCAATATGAATGAAAATAGGTGAGCCTTTTCCTTCTTAGTTACCACTGAATCATACAACTAGTTGCAGTTTATTGCCAGGTGTTACTTTTTCCTTTAGTAGGATTTACTTTTTAATTATCGCGTTTTATGTTGAAAAATTACCTGCTGCATTCTCTATTCTTCTGGTTTAATGATGAAATCAGTAGCTCCCGACACATTCATGTACTTGCATTTTTGTCCTGTTGCACAAAGAAGTTGTGAGCTGAAGTGTGAGGCTCATGGAACAAGTAATTATAGCTAGAGTAGTATGATCGTCCAAGACATATTCCCTAACACTGTGTTGTAGACAGCAATTCACAAACATCTTATAGCTCTTTCTTTACTTAGACTTTCTTAACTTTCTTTACTTACCAGTTTCAAGCTTGAAGTTTGACTGTATCAAGAATTATGTATCAGCTCTGTGGAAAAGATTGAAAAAAATGTTCATAACAATGCCTGCAATACTCAGCTCCAGAATATATTTGAGAATCAGTGTTTTTGAGGTTACAGGTATTCCATTCTTTGTAATTAGTAAGTATTCTAGGACAAGGAGCTTAAGATTTTTAAAAAGTGAGATTTTCAAAGGATATAGGGCATGAAACAAAAGATGAATATTTAGCATTCACTGGCATGGTTTATGCACACAGAGCAGCCCTATCAATGTCAGAGCAATCACACTTGAGTTTCTCTGGGGGCTTCCAGCAGTCAAACTTAGACATGCACATTTTCAGAGTTCAGCTGCACACTGCTTGCTACTGTATGGTTATCAGTATTTTTTTATTTTTTTTTTTTTCTGGTAGTATCAGGGTACTTCTTGGGGTGAAATTGCTACAAAATAAGAAAATATTTGTATTTCTTGTAGTAGGCTTTTGTATTGTACACACCTTTGATGAGATTGAGCATTTCTTGTTATTAATACTGGAAAATATCACGAAGAAAACTGATATATGTAGTGTTTATTAAAAAATATACATTCAGTTGCTTTATCCTGACATGTCACATACGACTCATAAAGTGAAAACAATGCCCAGAACAAGAAAGTTCCTTTCTTGTGGGTGGTTGCATGCAGACATGCTGTTCCTGTTACCCCAGTGTCATATGTTTTATGTTGCATTAATTTTCAGAGAGTAGCATGGCTGTCATAGCTTGCTGTGTCACAGGGTTAATTCTATGCTTCCTGGAAGCAAGACAATATATTTTTTTCTTGACTTTATATTCAGTACTTCCAGTAGCAACTCTGTATTAGAGAAACAAATAATTTCTGAAATATACAGTTGCCTCCTAATTCCAACAGTTGCCTCCTGGTTTGCTCTGCTTCCAAGATGTTTCTGTGGTTTGTGTCACAGTGTAGGACATGATATCAAATGCTGGTATTCCCATAGCTGAGGAGGGGCTACTGAGGCTGCAGCTAAACCAGCAGTGCAGATATCAGGACCTCCTGGTCCTCTTGCAACCAGCATCTGCTCATGCTGGCACATCCCCTCTCCAGTTATACCACCATAGATGCCTCTGAGGTTCTCCTGTAAATACACTCAAGAAACTTGTTTGAAACATTTTCCTTTTCCTTTTCCTTTTCCTTTTCCTTTTCCTTTTCCTTTTCCTTTTCCTTTTCCTTTTCCTTTTCCTTTTCCTTTTCCTTTTCCTTTTCCTTCTCTTTTCTTTTTACTTTTTCTCCTCCTATCTCTTTTACTTGTCCTTTTTCTTCTTCTATTTTATCTTTTTCTCTGGCTTTTTCCTTCTTTTATTTTGGGTGGTTGCTTTTTGGTTTTTGTTGTTGTTGTTTTTTGTGGGGGTTTTTGTTGGTTTGTTTGTTTTGGTTTTGGTTTTGGTTTTTTTGCCAGAGTAGTATTATTCATCTCCCAGTAAAGCCACCCAGACAGTTTTGGCAGCACAGCTGAGGGCTGCAATGAGAGGAGTAAAACCACCTTCAGCCATGAGCATTTTCTGTTGTGGAATTACAGTCTGAGATACAGACCTAAGTAAGGTCCTGTTTGACAGGAAAGGCTGCAGGCTCAGAGATACCCCAAATCTCTTGTACCTATATCAGATGCACAGTCTGCCCATTCCCAGCAGATCACAGCTCTGACAGTCCTCTGCTGCAAGTTGTCCTGCATGGCCTCTCAGTATAACATGTGCTGCTGCACTTCAGCTGCTCACACTATGTCTAGGTGGGCTCTACTCAGTGTCCAAAGGCCATGTAGGAGGTGTGCAGCACAAGTAGAAATTTCAGCTACTCCTCACAAGTTCAGGACTGAGGTTTTGAGGGTTGGGTATACTTCCTAAGAGCTGTGGCTTCCCTTGGATGCTTTAGGTCCACACTTTGACAGTGATGTATAAACAGGGGTAGACAAGGCGTGGGTTCATGTTTGAAAAGAGGAAAAGGAATTACAGCATCAGCCTGCACATTCAACATAATGCTAAAGATCTTATTTTTCTTAGGGCGAGAAGAAGGGCACAGTTGTCTATCTTTCACACTCTGAGTCTTGCTTTCATAAACACCATTGGTCATTAAAGCAAAACAATTGACATTGTGTTTTAAAGATACTATGCCATGTGAAACAGCAAAGGCTCTGAATTACAGTTCATGGCTTCTTTTACAACTACTTTTTAAAAAGACTTGCCAGATAAATGGACAAATGTATGATAAGAGCGCATTTAATTAGCTCTGTTCCCTGAAATTATGTGCAGAAATGAAGTATAGTTTTTACTGTATTCCTTTTTGTGATTCTATTAAGTGTATATCGTCTGATACAGTAACTATAAAGAAGTGAGAATTGTCCATAAAAAGTAATAGGCTGAATAAAGGGGAATGTGACAGGGAAAGGTATAGTGTTAAAATTGTCTTTCTGACCTTAATCGCAGTTTTAGTCTTAATGCCAACTATCTTCTTAAAAAAAAACTTGCATTTTTTTGTGTTGCTTTAAGATTTTCAGCTAAATACTTTCTTCAAATTAGTGCATCTGAAGTTTATTTCTGGGCATATTTAGATGGTCTGTCTGACTTCTCATCCAAAACTTCTCCCACGTAAATGAAAGCTGAAAATACTGTCTGCGTTACAGCTTTCTAATTTAGAAGATAGAGCAGCTCACATTTCTCTGTGTCTACTGTTTGCATATGTTTCCTTTTGTCTGCATTATCAGCCTATCTTTCTTTGTCTTCAAAATCTGTCTCAGATTAGTATAAACACTGCTACCAAAGGCTGGGCACTGAGCACGAAGACAAGCCAGTCATCTTTAAACACATTTCCTGTTTTAGTTCACATATGGTTTTATTGCCATGGCTTATAAATTGTCACCTGTAATGGTGAAATAGGGCTCCATAACCTGAACTTACACTTCAGAGCCTAATCTTCATCTCCAGCTATCCCTTAAGAAATGGTGAGCAAGTAGCCATTTATCTCTGTATTTTTTTTCAAGTACCCTGATACAGACTTTATATTAACTCCAGAATGACAATTTGCCTTGCAGGGAAAGAGAAGAAACATGATACAAATTTGTAAATGAACTCTCGGTCCCAATACTGTAAGCTCATTTCCAGATACCAATAGACTTTATCCTGCCAGCAGGTTTTAAATTCAAAGTTTTGGTAATATATAAAACATTTACCTTTCTCAAAGCCAGCTTTGTGACACTCCATTACTGCAATTTCCATTTCCAGCTTGGCAATACCAATAAATAAAAATGAGAAAATGCTTCGGTCACCCGTCTCTCCCCTCTCTGATGCATCAAAACACAAATATTCCAGCGATGATTTAACTTCCTCCAGCAGACCTAATGGCAGCAGTCTATTACCTTCAATCTCCTCCAGCAAAAAACATAAGGGTGAAATCCAGTCGCAGCCACATCCTGGAGACTTCAATGTAAGTGTATGCTGTTGTTCACAGTATAAAGCTTAGCAGTATATTTTCCACTTTGTATTGCAGTCTGTGATAGTTTTGCAGAATGTTATGCAAAAAGAAAAAAAAAAGTTGTAATAATGAATGTTGTTTTTTAAGTTCAGCTTTTCTGATTTGGAGTTTAGCAAGGCATAGAAGAAAGGAAAGAGGGCAGGCTGTAAAACAGGCAAATAGCAAAGGCTACATAAGCAAAAGGTAAAAACTAATGGCCCAAAACTAATGGATTTAGGCCTCCAGAGCATTGCTTGGGCATGATGGAAGCCCCCTACATTCATGGTGCATAAGGCTCCTACTCTATCAGGGCTCACTCAGCCACTGCCTAACCATGGGTGTGCCTGCAGACAAATTATTCTATCTGTCTTAGAACAAACTTTTCAGATTCTACTTATACCAGTGACATCTTAGCACCAGCCTCACAACTCAGTTCCATCAGAGTTGTATTCATATCCTTATCAGAGAGTCTTGCTCACACTAGGTGTGCCCAGAGCACTCTTCCAGATTAGGCTGTACTACAACACTGCATTGTGGCCTCTGCCTTCAGAGCACAGCAAGAGAAGAGTAGATGCTGCCCCCATTTCTACGTGAGTTCTGTGATGAAAATGCTGGAGTGAAGAGCCTGTTAGCTCTTTTGATTGAAGGAATTTCCATCTCTCTCTCATCTCATCTTTCAAAATCATAGCCTACCCTCCAGCCTACAGAACACTGAGTAGATGATCAGTGGCAGACTAGTGTCACCTCCTCCCCATGACACTGTTCTGCTTTGTGTGAAATACCTAGAAGAAGCAATTTGGATACCATCATCTTGATGCCCACTGCTGTAGTATCTAGAGAAGCTGTTAAGCCACTCTGCTGCCCATGCTCCTCTCCTTGCTACAAAAGCTATTCATGTTATTTATTCTGTATCTATTTGCTGTGTTTGTTATTTGATGTACAAGAGGCTTCAAAAGCCTAAGTATTAGTGCCTTCAAAAGCCTAAGTTTAGTTTCCTTTCCAACTAGGAAAACAAGCTACCTGAACTGTAGCAGTGGCCTCTTCCAGCAATTTTTGCTGTGGGGATAAGTGGCCCCCAGTATCTGTTAAGCATATATGTTTAGACTTCTTTTTTTTTTTTTTTTTTTTTTTTTTTTTGAGAGCAGAGGAGGAAGTAGTAAATATAATCTTAATTTTGGACACATTTTCAGAAACAGGTTACCATAAATTGTGTTTTCCAAGAATATCTCACAGATGTTTTTGGTAAATTGAAAAAAGCCAATTACATAAAATATTCCAGTAAAAAGGGCTTTAACATATTATAGTTATTAATTTACTTTTCATTAATTAAATGTAAAGTTTTAAACTTTTTAACTTCCAAAATGTAAATTTAGAAGTTTATAACCCATTCAGAATTATAATTATGATTCTTCACTGGGTATCTTGAAAATAATTTAAATTCCTTCACAGGCAAATGTGCTGGAAATCAAAAGTAAAAGGTGATTGCTTTATGATCCACACCCTTAGCAAATGCATTTCACTGAGATTTTCTGCATAGCCTAGCAATGCACCATTTGGTCAACATTTAACAACCTTTGCAATAAAATTCTTATATATCTGGTTATTCATCTGAAAACTGTAGTCTGATGAACTGATCTGAATGTCCCATATAGAAGATGAGAGCTCATGAACTGTAAATGTTAAACTTAGCTTTTTTTTAGCCCATTTTCCCATCTGGCACTCAACTGGCAGGCCCAAGTGGTCCTTCAAATATCTGAGAGAAACTGCAAGCAAAGCTTGCCCACAGTGAGCATTTATCCATTTAGCTTTTCCCCCATGTCCCTGGTGCCTTTCTGTCACCTGACAATGGAACAGGATTTTTTGGAGGTGGTTATCAACTGAAAACCACCTGGGGCCCACTGTTTTGCTCCATACCAGTGCACAGTAGCCCCCACAGCAGGTCACTTGATGGGATGAAGGTGCTCAGGAGGCCACATGAAGAACAGAGCTGCAGCTGAGGGAGTACATGAGACCCTGCCAAAAGACGTGTGCTTCCACTGCAGCACAGAGAAGTGATCTTTCAAGCTGATCAGGGGAGCTCTGGAGCACAAAGAAACCTGGACTACAAATTCATACAACACAAGCACATCACCAGTGTAGTGTGAAAAAAGTCAAACGTGAGCCATGCTCTCCTAAGCAAGGTACAATGCTTGCTTGGAAGCTGAAGGCAAGACGTACAACTTCATCTTCTAAATGACAACAGATCTATTCTTTAATAATTTCATTTACTGTGTTTCAGAGTATATTGATAGTTACTAATAGTTCAGCTGAGTTTCTGCTACCTAGCATATTGAAACTCAAACCCTTCACAAAGTGCTCTGAGCAATATCTGTGAATTTGTGGCCATCAGTGTCAGGACACCTACACATACTCCCTGCTGAAATAGCAGGAAAATTAACTTCCAATTTACAACACAATGCAAAGACTCTCTGGTTTTGTTACTTGGGGGTTTTTTTAAGTTCTTAGCCAATTCCTAAATGTCTTATCTACTGTTTGTTGTCTAGAAAGCAATGCACATCAATTCAGAAAACGTTCTTCTCTGCAATAAGCCACAGTTCCAAACAGAGCCTTGGTCACCTCTGTCCACCACACCCAGGGACTGCAGAAGAACAAAGCTTGTCTTTGATGATATGTGAGTACCTAAATAAAGAAAACAATGGCATTTAAAGAGAGAAAAATACAATTTGTCTAACAGGAACTGAGACATTGCCTGAAATATTACAGTAATACTTACTGTACTTTGAGAAATTAATGAGAAATACTATATAAAAGCTTATTTTTGCATCATAAATTATGTTTCTAAACATAGAATAGTAGAATGCATAGAATCATGGACTCATTGAATGGTTTGAGTTTAAAGGTACCTTAGAGATCACTGAGTGCCAATTCCACTCCACGGGAAGGGCTGCCACCCACAAGACGAGGTTGCTCAAAGCCCCACTCAACCTGTCCTGGAACACTTACAGATATGGAAAACTCCACAACTTCTCTGGGCAATCAGTTCCCATATTTCACCTCACAGTAAATGATTTCTTCCTAACAGCTAGTCTAAACCTACTGTCTTTCAGTTTTGAGTCACTCCCACTTGTCCTGTCACTGCAAGCCTTTGTCACAAGTCCCTGATCATCAGGGAGCAGTGAGGACTGGCTGTTCCCTAAAGGACAGGGAGCCAAGAGCCAGGATGCAGAATGCAGCTAGCAAGGGTCCAGTTCCACAACACCCAAGCAAGGTGAGCAGGGCAAGCATGAGGCTGGAGTCATCCCTGCATCCCTGAGCCTTGACAGCTGCTGCTGTCATGGCTACTTCTGCTCAGCTAAAGGCATCACAAAGGCAGGGGGAGCAGGAAGCAGCAATAGCTAGCATGAGTATCTGGGGGGATACCTGGCCCTCCCCACTTCATTCTTCACACATCCCTTGCTCTCCTCCTCTTAAAATAATTTAAGCTTGTAACTGTCTTTATTTTTTGTAAATTAAAAAAGTTGGTTTGTCCCCAAGGTCAGTTAGGACATAATATTATTTAGTGAACATAATCGTGAAACTGAAGGTTGAAATCCTAGTATCTAGAAAATCTAGATTCTTTTTGACTGGTAATGTTATGGCCTGCAAATACTGATATTTGTTTCTGGGTAGTGTAGAAGAGGTTCTGTTCAAGGTATGCTTCAACCTACCTGAAGCACTGAGCTGTGTGACCTTGACATACTTTTCATATTTCCAGATTTTCACCCATGACATCTCAAACTCCTCTGTATCAAAGGAAACCCTGGGATAACACACAACCCGGTTTCCTTAGGAAGTGCTTTCTACCAGAATTGGGATTTTTAATATATTTTTATTATTATTATTACTGTTGTTGTTATGTTTGTTCACACTATCTGGTCTCAAGGTTACTAGAGAGACAGCATCCTCTCATAAAAAGAAACCACATTTCCTACTATAAAGTATAAATAATTCCTGTGGACTTCAAAAGGATGTAACTGGTTTGTATGTCAAGAAAAGAAGACTGGTGAGATTAATTTTTGTGTATATTCATGGCAGTCATAAGCAGATGTAAGCTGAATAAATATAATCAGTTTTTCTGCCTCTTTTGGAGAAAAGTCCCCTGTGTATGTATCCCTATTCACCCTCTTTCTCCACCTCCCTCCATGTTTTTAACTCTCCTGGCACACTTATTCAACAACCTCCATGGAGGAAACATGAAACTATTTATAAGTACTACCTAACTCTTCATATCTCTGAAAATACTCTATCACCTATGATTTACTTGCAACTGCTCAATTTTTTCTGCAGTTTAAACATGTACATACAAGGCAGAAAGGTGTCAGAGTGTCTGATAAAAGTCAAAATTTTAGGATGTGCTCATCTCTGGATTAGAAAAAAACATAGAAACAGTTACAACAAAACGATTGTGTCTTCATCTGATTTTTCCTCAAGCTGCTGACAAAAAAAAAAAAGGGGCACTGGTTTGTTTTGTTTTTCCCCTAGGATATAGTCATAGGAAATCTGCTTTGGTCACCATCTCTATCATCTGAGAGGCTTTTATCACTAGCTTTCTCCATTAGTGTTACAAGTGATTCCTCTGGCAGGCATTTCCAATAAAACTGTTTCATCTTTTCAGAGAGAGATACAATTAAACTGTTCATGTGTAGTGCTTTCCATGTAGAATATCCCCAAGCAACTTGTAGACCACTAAAAAAAGTCTAAAAAGGCAAAAGAGATAAAACACAGAATCAAATATGTCCTAATTTGGCCTTAAAAACCAGAAACAGTTAAATGCCTGTTGTGCTAGCTAGAGGAGGGAGATTGTCAAGTACTACAGCTGTCATCCACAACTTGTAGCTGGGATACACCACCAGAATACTAGCTCCACTGGATCTTCATTCTGAAATTCCTGTGCAGAGGAGTCACTGAAATGTAGCAGATCAGACTGGCTGCAAATGTTAAATGTCAACAAATTTGACTCATGTGTTAGAAGGATCAAATTAAACATGGCAGCCAGTGCTTTTCAAATTTGTATAGCAGCACAGCAGAGGATTTGAAGAAATGCAATACAGTAGGTCTAAATTATGTAGTAATCCTAATGGAAGCATTTGTCCTGAATGATGCCTATGAAGTACTTCATCTCATAATCCATGAAGTTCTGAATTACTGTAATCCAGCCATGGCTTTAAAGTCTTAATTTTAATCAGACTCCAAAGTTTTAAAGATACTAAATCCTTTATATTTGATTTAAAACAACAACTGATTTTTTGACCAGTCAGTGTCTCTTTACTGTATTCTCAATTTATTTTCTCCAGATCATTGACAACAGCTGTCACTAGCAATAAATTGGAACACAAGTAGGTCAGTAAAAAGTATATCTTGCTTGGCAGAGTGCTGTATACACATACACTGCAGTATAACAGTAAATATAGCTAACAGTCTTCAAAAGACAGGCAAAATTCTACTTCCCCTGGTTTGCCATTGTTTGCTGATGAATCTCCATATACTTAGAGGTACCCAGCATGCCACATGTGTCTATGACATCAAGGCTGCTTCCAGTAGTAATTTTAGTAAGATTTCCTGGATTTTTTGTGATTTCTGACTCCATGAAGATAACATTTTCAAGGTTACATAATAGTGCTTCAAGCTATATTGAGTCCTTCCGTAATTTCACTGAATAACAGAATTCCCAATAACTGCATTTAGGAAAAAAGTCTGTTGTCCTTGAAGTGCTAGGCATAGACATCCTGTGGATGCTCAAGGGCATCCTCCTCAAAATACTCCTTGTGTGGTATAAAAATATAGCAGAGTGTACCCAGCTTCCCAGCTTTCCTTATAGCTAAATCAGAACATGCTCCTCGGGATTATTTTTTTACTTGAATTTTCAGTTTTAATTTCAAACTTGGAGTGTGGTTTTTCTTCACTTACACTTATTTTTCTTTTTTTTATTGCCTTATAGGAGCAAGATAATACATATTCTACAGCATTTTTTTAAGTTCATGTTTTGTTGAATGTTCCTTCCACCTTTATGGGTTTAGGTGCTACAGACACCCATCAGTTATACATTGTCCAAGGGACATATCCCACAGTGAGATAGAATTCCTGTGTTTGTTTGCCAAACAGTAAACCATATACCCAGAAAATACTCACCTGTAAAGGTGTTACACATAGAGCTTTTGAAAATAACTTCCTGGCACACCTCTTTGTTTTGACTTTGAACCCCAAGTGTCTCATTTTCAATCTTCTCTTCCTTGTTATTCCTCCTCTGAGTGGAAAGGAAAAGGTGCTCTTAGGTTGTGACTCATACATCTGGAAGTGATCTTACTTGAATTGTTCAAAATGCCTCAAGGATTCCTGGAGTATTTAGAGGTACTTTTATAGTGTTGAACACACCCTGAGGAGCACAGTTCAGGAATAGAACGTGGCTCCTCTTTTTCTCATCAGCAGTCTAGAAAATAACTAGTCAGACCAACACCTACAACACTGAGTTCCTGACAATTTCATATTCTTACTGTGGACTGCTCCCAGTTTCTTGGCTTTAGGAGATTTCAAGACTTCATCTGACCTTCCCAGTCTTCCTCTTCTTCCCTTCTTACTCATGGCACTGAATTTCTCCCACGTGTGCTGACCATGAGAAAATAACATTAGACATGCCAGGCACTGCCTCTCGTGTTTAGATAGTTTAGCTTCCTGCTCTCTGCAAGACCACAGGTCACCTTTAAAGGGACACTTTATGAGGCCTTCTTTTGGTGGGAAGCAGATGTTTCATCAGCTCTATCAGGAGGTTTTCACAGGGTATGGAATTTTTGGCCACTAGTCCCTGTCATCAAAGGAAAGCCAGAGCTGTGGACCTCTTTTGAACTTAGCTACATCCATACCCCTCCTCTGCTCCTGTAGGCAAGTGGTTCAGCAAGCTTATGTTTATATGATTAAACTGTCTTCACTCCCCAAAACAAAGAACATTCACTGTCTCCTGAGAATAGTCCCTAGCCTGTGCTGTCCCCAGGCTGTACCCAGGCATTGTCTCAGACTGAGCTCAAAACTATGCCAGGGATTATATTAGCAATTACACTGCATGGATGATCAAATGATAAAGCTGGTATCCTTGCCTTCCTTATTTCACTTGCACAGGCATAGCCAAAGAATGAATGCTTCTACTGATGGACTCAGGTCTGAAATACTCTCTGAATACTTTGTCATTTAGGAAAGAGAATTTGTTTGTATCAATTAATTTTAATGTAGCTTTTTCTTATGCTACAGATTGAATAGAAAATATCTTCAGTCCACAGTATATCGTAACAGTAAGCAAGACAAAGGTCTTCCAATCAGGTTCAGCAAACACTCCTCCAGCTTCCAGAAGCAGAACTGAATTTCACAGACAGGAGAGAACAGTCTCTTCCACTGGTCTCTCCCAGTCTTTCTTCACTGCTGCATGGTGAGCAGTGAGCAGATGTCTGCAGTGAATAACGAGGATACTCCAAACCCTGCAGCTCTTTGAGTAGTCTGTCTCACACTGAATACGAGGAAGTCTCATCTAACTTCCCATTGTTTTTGCTGTTCTACATCTCTGGTTCCTAACAGACCTTGTTTTCCTTAGGTTTTGTTTCTGCAGTAATATCTACAAGTCCATCACAGTGTACCTGAGGACTTGTCTGCTTGTGCTGGATCACTGAATGTTGTGGGTTTTCTTTGCCCTCAATGCCAGGATTCACAGATGGGATGTGGAAAAGATAGTCTAATGCCTCTATCTGAGGCTTAATTCCCAAGACAGCTTTGCTGTCCTTGTGGCAGTGGAAAATAACTCTACATACATTTGAAGAATGTGCTTCAAGTCCATTTTTAAAAATGTAATTACCCAGAAGTTTCCCTTTTAGATGAGAAGGTTCACTGCAATTGCCCTAGGGTGCAAAGGCTGTGATTCCTCAAGGATGCGTTAGAGCTTTCCTGATCATTCCTTCAACATATAAAGGATATTTTCATCTTTCAGTGATGACAAACCACACAGGCAAATAATCATAATCTCTTTAGAGAACCACAGGTAGACCATTCAAACTTATTTTTAGCCTGGGAATACCCTGTTCATTTTGAGAACTAGCAACAAGTCATGGAGCTGGAGAGGGGCTGTGATAATTTAACACACATGAGGAACATCAATTCCCAAAATCCCTATCAGATGTCTTCCTGGTCTTTAGTGCCTGGTTGTGATTTCTTTCAAATCCTGTGATTACTGAAGTGTCTTGGACAGGCTCCACAGGACAGGATCACCTGCTTCTTTAAGCTTAGACACCCATTCACTGACTCAGGCTTCACAAGTACTCTTACTCAACAGTTTCACCCACCTTGTCTTCTCCCTCATCAGAGCTGGGAACATCAGAGCTGGCTGCCAGGTAGACCCTCTCCCAGAAAGGTCTTTCTGCCTTTGCTTTTCAGATGCTTCTTGAGAATCCAAGGTGTCATTCTGTGGCATTTTAGAACAAAATAGATCCAGACTGCTGTGGTCCCGCCCTGTCTCCGTAGGACTGATTATGAAGGCTGTCATGCTAACTGTAATTAGCTTCATTCAGAACATCTATTTAACATACAAAGAGACAAAATTGTAGTCTATGTGCAAGCATACAGCGTTTTCTGCCTCTGCTTTTAAAAGAGGAACTCAAGTGCCTTTTGTGAATACTTGTTTCATTCCTCTCTCTTCACTTGTACACTTTGCCCTTGTGTGCTTTAGTCTAGATACTGATTTCACTGGATATCTTTAAGTCATGAATCTGGGTCATACACAGGAATTTGTAGTAGATTTTGACTCCTTTTCATGTTCTTCTGTATTTCACTACACTGACATGGTAAGTTGGGGGATTTTGCATTTTTTGCCAAAATAGGAGTCCCCACTTTTTTTTTAAACTTTTGCATTTCACTTACATTGGATGCCAGGCTTTAATTTTGTCTGCTATTTTTTGCAACAGTAACTCCCTCTCTAGGTATCTGTACTGTTCATCTATTCATCTTATCTAAGCTATTGACCTTGTTATACTAAACCCAACAAGATAGTAGTTGTGTGATTGGGTAAATTTTTCTCACATTTGGCCCAACTCCAATCAGATCCTTTGTTCCTATCTTTCTGAAATGCCTATAGTGCCTATCATTTAAATGGCTCAATATTTATCTCCTGGCCTTCTCCACTTGCATGCTGCTGAGCTTCCAGGCCTGCTGGGTCTGCTGGAGTAAGCACGAGATTTCCACAGAGCTGGGTACCCACTTTGGCTGTCCCCCAGCCTGTGGACCACTATGTGTGCCATGCCTAAGACACAGCAGTGCCATGTCCCATGAAACAGCATTTATTTTAAGTGGTGAAATGGGCAGGAGGCTATGATCCATCAGGGGAGAGCACTGTTTTTTATAGTAACACCTGCTCAGCTCTATCATTCACCCCAAAGATGAACACCCTGATCTGTGACCCTGCATGTCAAACAAGCTCCTGACACGTCCTGTTATGAGACAGCAAATAGGCTGTGTACACCTGCCTTTCACATTGTGTGGTTTTCCTGCTCTTACAGGATTTTCTTCTCCTCCTGGACTGAAAGTTCAGGGCATACTGCCACAGCTTCAAAACTGGTCATGGGTTCACCCTAGAAACTGGCTAGCCAATTTCTTCTGATTTGCCCCAGGCTCTGATCATATTTTAAATTTGTTTATTGTGCTGTTCTACTCCTTTCCAACAAATTCATTTTTTTAGGGTTTAGATTACTAAAGTTGTGAAACTGGTCCTATATTTAGAATTGTGATTTAAGCTGCTTTTACTACATGCAGTTGTTGTACACTGAGGAAGCACTAGCTTGTTTTTTTACAACACTTCAGCAGTATTATCTCTGAAGGGTATTAAAATATGTGCTTGGCTACATTTATGATGTTTAATTGAACTTTTATTAGGTTTTTTTAATGTATCCTCATAAAGAACCATACAACAGTAAGAAATAATGTACAAGTGGTAGATTATGTAAATGAAGCAGAAAATGCTATAGTTTAGTATTTAGTTCATATAAAATATAAAAATTAGATGAAAAATGTGGTTTTGAATGCAGTATAATTAAAATTGTATATTGGAGTCTAAGCTACACCATACTCTGTAAATACCAGTGGTTACTCTGAGTTCCAAGGAGATTATTTTGCAGTAGATGCTGATAAATTACTGTACAAAGTAAGGCTTTTATTGATTCACTTTGTTTGATTCTCTTCCCTTTTTTTTATTGCATCAGTTTACATTTTTGCAATTATCTGCTAAACTGGAGTAAATTAAATTCAGAGGAGGCAGCAGAAGACAAAGGTGGCAGAGATGCACTGTAATGGCATGGAGCTAAATAGGATGAGAGAAACATACACACACACAGGCATTCACCTGGGTAGTGGTAACACCGCTCTTAGGAGCTCAACAGCCTGGAAATTGTGAAAGGCTGCTTCTGGCAGAGGAGTAATTACAATGCCCGCAGCCATCCCACCTCACGCTGGGATCCCGCGCAACATAACAAGCGATGGAAATGCTGTCCTTCCCGCTGGTTTTCGACAAGCTCCCAGGGAAAGCGGTGCCAAGGCAAGTGAGAGAAATCCTGGACAGTAGTGGATTGTTTGATAAATTTCATCCTGGATTCAGCCACAGCCATGCTACTGAGGCTGCCCTTGTCAAAGTCATAAATGGTTTGAATGGCACTGCTGAAAAGGAAGCCTGGCCTTGTTTGTACTATCAGATCTAGCCATGGGGGGGTTGTTCTGTAAAAGGCTGGATTCTGCTGCAGTGCCTAGGTGACTGCCTGGTGTTGACTGAGAATGTGTTGAAATTGTTCCAGCGGTACTTGATTGCTTTCCCCAATCAACAGAGTAGGGTAAATTCTCCTCGAGAGCAGCCAGTTTCACATAATGACACTTGATCCCAGGGAGAATTCACCAGCGGCCTGACTTAGTTGGCTCTAATGCTTTACGCTCTTTCTCTTGCCATTCAGAGAGATATATGAGATGCATTAGAGCAGTGTATTAGAACTCCTTTTTGGCTTTGTTGAAGAGGACTATATTTCTAAAAGTACCAACAATCAGATATTCAGAAACAAAAGACTTTCTTGTGCAGTTTAATAGAGATAAAACATTTGTTTCTACATGTTAATTTGAAGTCAGACTTCTTTTTTTTTTAACAAGAAATCTGAATTCTGTTTGTAAATCTGGAGTGAAAGTGCTGATGCCAATAGATTCATACAGTTGTAACTAACTTAAGAGGAGAATCTGACCCAATTGTCTGAAAACCAGAAGTCACTGAATAAGTTGCCTTGCAACTTCAGTTTACATTCATGACCAGTAAACATAAAGAGTCTCCAGTGCTGCTTCTGGTGCTCACAGGCACTCCAGTTCAACCAGTAGCCTAGTACCAGAAATTTTTTATTCTCTTGGTTCTCTGGCTGTGGCAAGGATATGATCTGCAGGGGGATTGAATTTTTTTTCTGCTCTCTCATTTCTCAGGCTATAGCAAGGCTGTGATCTGCAGGGGGATTGCAAAGCTGACACCAAAGACCTGAAAAGGGTTTTAGCCACAGGTCTTTCTGAATCTCAACAGTGGGAAAACACATTTGCTTCTCCTCAAGATGCCTCTCATCAATAACATATAATATCTGAAATTAGCATTCAGTGAGATTACCTTTAAAGTCTCCAGTCTGAGATTATCACCAATGAAACTAAACAGGTCAAGCTGCAGAGCAGGTTTGCATGGACCTTCACATTTGTAGCAGAGATGGGTTCTTGGTCACTGGTCCTGGTCACTGTAACTTCAGAATCTGTAAAACCAGAATATGACTAACAAACTTCATAGATAATAATAAATTTATGCATTAGTTCTCTCATTTGTCTGCATATGTCTGTGAGCTCAGCAACCTCTTATCTTCAAGGAGCCCATAAAAGAGGGTGTTTTTCTTATTTTTTTACTTCATGACATAATAATTTAAACTAGTATACTGAATTTAAAAAGACAGATTATGCTCATGTGCAGTGGGAACCTAAACAACACTGAACTTGAAACCTTTAGCTCTCATTAAAAACCCAGTAAATAATTAAATTTAAGCACCCCTTCTTGTTACTAAAATGATACAAAAACATACATTGAATCTCTTGGACATTTCAGCTTCCCATTTTCACCTAACATGCACATTAGTTGTCTGAATAGAAAGGTCATTAACATGTAGCAATAAATTGAAGAATAGGCGGCATAAAGACATCAGAATTTGACTTGGCATGTTTATTAACACTACTGAACAAGTTCTGTTTAAGAAGCTAATAAAAATGATACCACATCCATTTTTTCCCAATGCATCCTAATTTCTGTTAGGCGTGCCCTGGTTTTTAAATCAATCTTGTATTTTTCCTGTGGAAATACCTAAACGTTCACATGGAGGATATATTTATGTTTTGCTTTAAAGTGGCGTTTTAATAGCTTCTTTTTTTATATTAGATCTTGCAAGCCGCTTAGTACAAACCAATGACTTCAGTTTCTGTGTTATGCTTAACCACCCCATAGCAGGGCCCTCAATGCAAATCTTCTTGGTTCAGGAATGTTCATGTCTCCTGCTAATACTTTCATTGCTAATCATAACTCGGGAGAATAAATCCTGTTGCAAGTTGAAAACTATTTTACAATAATGTATAAATAAGTCAACCATAATTACATTGTGTTATCTCACGTTGTTTTTACAGCCTCTTACCATACTTCAGACAAGAAGATTAGACATATAGTGCTGGGTGATAAATAGGAGGGAATGTTGGAGAGGATGCGTTTTAATGACCTGAGTTTGACAGGCTCATGTAAAAGTTCATTATTTTCATCATTTCAGAGGGATGAGACTTGATTTGTTGATTTGTTCTACTTGGCTTTGCTTTTTGGGTCTTCATAGTAAACCATCTTCCCTAGGTCATTGCACAAGACAAAGAGAGACAGAACTTAATTTTTTTTTAAGAATTCTTTCAGTGTTTCTGAAAACATAGCTATTTCTCTGCATCAAGCTAACACTCTTTCAATGTGTAATATTTTATCATTGACTGAGACCAGTTTCAGATGGTTCTTCTTATTAAGAACGTCTTCTGGGCCATAGGAAGTGTTTGCAGTAGGTTTTGAGATACTGGGACACAAAGCTGTCTAGTCCCCTTCCTGACCTAACAGGTAGAGTAAGCTGGGATGAAATTTCATTCTGCAGGAGAATAATATTTTAAAGAAAGTTGGAACAAAGGAACTGCTTTTCATATCAACAAGTTTTTTAGGACAGAAATCATTCTACATTAGCCAAACTTTGAATTTCGTTTCTATCTAGTTATATCTAGCTTTTCTTATCTTCAAAATAAGGTTGACTGTTTTTCTCTAATGCAATTAAATGTCCTTAAAACTGTGTGCACATAAGTAGAAAGAAACAGATCAAGTAAATACACTGTTCAAATACCCTTATGTTCTTAAGGAAGTTATAAGGCTGCCCCCTTCTGTCAAGAGGTTCCCCCTTGTTCCCACTTACTTCAGCTTTGGATCTGAGCATGTTCTTACTCCTATGAGCACAAATGTTTTACTCATACATCCCACTTCACTTTTTAGATCTACATCTTCTCTGACTGACACAAAACATTTTGTTAAATACATGTGCTCAGAAATCTCAATTTCAAGAGAAAAAAGTTAGGAATATGATTTTTTTGGGCTGGGATAATCTCAAGGCCTTTTCTGCCTCTCATCCCACACCTCCAGCAGGGAGGCTGGGATTGTACAAGGATTTGGGAGGGAGCACAGCTGGTACAGCTGCTGACCACATCATGTGGTGTCATGCTTAACCTACAAAGCTCAGAGGAGGAGGAAGAAGGGGTGAATATTTGGAGTGATGGCATCTGTCTGCCCAAATCACTGGTAATCACCTTGGTTTCCATGAGATGGCTAAAAACCTGCCTACCCATGGGAAACAGGGGATGAATTCCTTGTTCTGCTTTGCTTTATCTGTTAGTCTATCTAAATGTGCAAGTTTTTTCACTTTCACTCTTCCGCGCTTTTACTGTCCTGATTCTCCCCCATCCCATGGGAGGGAAGTAAGTGAGTGAGTGAGTGAGTGAGTGAGTGAAGCTGAGCTGTCTGTTGGAGTTAACATACAACAGATTGCTGAGTGGCAATGATAACATATCGTTTACAACACCAAGCTCTTAAAAGCATGAGTAGTAAAAACATCAGAATTCATACTCCAGATACTCAGGAATATCTCATTTTCTTGAGATGAGGACAAAGGAGTGACACTCTATCCAATACTAAGAAAACTATTTTTACAAGTCAAAACTTCCCTCTCTGAAAGAGACAAGGATGTAGTAACCACAGTATAAGCTAAGAACCAGGACTTATTGTAGCTGAGCAGAGAAAGAAGGTCACCTCCCACATATACGATACAGGAAGAATATGCAGGGTCAGGAAATGTGAAGACTTTTATGAGCAGCAATGGCTGAAGATGCAAGGTTATGGTCTGAAATGACATGGCAAACGGCTGTTCTCCGCAGTGACTTACAAAGGTGCCATAGGGTGAGCTTGTGGGAGAGGGTGAAGAAATTAGCTTCAGCCATGAGGAGCTCACTGACGCGGCGACAAGGAGACATGAGTTTGTCTCCTGTTTGAATGGGAGTGGATAAATCTGGTTACAAACGCACTTGTGAATATCAGGACAGCAACAGAAGTTGAATTTGTGCCCTGCAGTCAGTAGGTCAGGTAGGTTAAGGAAGGGATGGAATCTCCCAGATCTGTTTGAGGAGAAATCAATGGAGAAGTTGGCACGAGGAATGCCAGTGGAATTGCAGCAAGTGGCCCAGCACTGAGTCAGAGATGAACTCCAGGAAGCAAAAGTAAACAGCACTCAGCATGCTTACAGATAAGAGGGACAAGAGCGAGATGTAGCTGTGGAGGCAAGCAGGCTCAAAGTGTGTTTTCAAAGTGGAGAGATTAAACACACACTTGTTTTGAGAGGAGGGAGAAGCCAAGGCAAATAACAATGTACTTAGAGGAATAGAAAAAGAGGTAAGCAAGCACCAGGAAGAGAAGATGGAATATCTTGTTCTGCTTAACGCATGTATCCATTTTGCAGATCAGAACTGCACTAATTTGGGAAGCAGTTTATATAATCCATAAAAATGCATTTTATTAGCCTTTCTTTACTTGAATCACTGACTTCTAAAGAATGAGAACAGCCATAAATGCTATTGTCTCCACAGGCAGCAATTTGAAAATAGAAGATGCATGGTTACACGATAAGTGTATTTTCTTCGTAAAAAATGTTTGCAAATCAGGTTTAAAATAAGGGAAAAATAACCTTAAAATATTCCGCACTTCAGAAAATAATAAAATTTCTTCTTATTTTCCCCTGATAGACCACGCAATGCAGATTACTTTATGCAGGAAGCTAAACGGAAGAAGCATAAAGCAGATGCAATGGTGAGAACATTTTCTTTCCAGTTACATTGCTTCAAATAATTTTTGTAATGCAGTTTCTTCATCAGTGCAGTATTGCTGGGGTAATTATAAAATCTATTATAAGGATGGCTAGGCTTGTTAAATTAAGAAATGTTTATATAATCAAATGTTCATAGCCCAATAAACTATGACTTAACAAATAATGACTTACTGAGATAAAGGCCTGGATAAATAAAACTTTCCATTTATCCCTTTGCTTTAATTAGTAGCTATAGTAATGGAGGCTGCGTAAAGGATCCACATACCTATCTTCTCAGTTTAACTAGCTGGCTAGGTCCTATAATTGCATCTCCAAATTTGGTCTGGTAGCTGAGGTATTTGTACTTTTTTTAAAGAGCTTTGGCTTTTCAGTGCCAAAAGAATCTTGGTTTCACGGCAGATGTTTCCCAACATGATCAGAAGCTCACAAGGAAGCTTTGTAACCCTAGAGGAATACCTAGCACACAAAGTACTGTTGCAACAAACAGATTCTTGACCCTGGCTTTGACCTGTCTAAAAACGTAGGCAGTAAGAAAAAGGGGAATCTGAGGTTATATGGAGCACTGAAGAGATGCTTGTCTTTCCAAACAAATGGGTGCAGCTAAGTATGCAGTGCTGCAGAAGAGCTCTGCTTAGCTGTCCCTCAGTTCTCTCCAAGGCTGTGTTTGTCCAGAGCCACAGATAAGCCAGCACAACATGAGGCCTTTGGGATGCCAGTGTATGGAGTGGGACCCTGCATTAGTGTGGCTACTTTGCAGGGGGGGGTGGATGCATTCCTGCCTTGCTCTGCCAGACAGACACTTTGCTGTCGTATTATCAGGAAAGAAGAAAGATGGCTCAGAGCCTCTGTTTCTTCACCTCTTTTTTCTCAGCTGTGCAGAAGGTTGAAAGGCCAAAGAAGCAGAAGCAGGTCCTTAATTTAGGACACTAACACCGAGTTTTACACTCTACCTGAGTTTATTAGCACAAATTTCTATGGTTTATTCTGTTCCATATTACTCTAAAGTGAGTCTTAAAATCAGAAAATATTGTGGAGGAGTGCAAATGGTGCATTTTAGTGTGTTGCTTTAAACAGAATGGAAAGGATCACTTAATATGCAAAAGAAATTCTTAGCCTGGAGAGAAATGTTTTTATGGTAGACTCCCAGAATGAGGAGTTGCAAGCATTATTCTCTTCTGTGCCACAAGTTTGCTGCACGAAGGTCGCCTAGGCACGGTTTAAATAACTTTCTATCAGTATCAGGTTGAAATATCCTCCACATTCAGTTTCCCTACACAGTGGACCGGCACCTTACTTACAGCTTGTGAACAGCCCTTTACAGGTGCTTCCTCTCCCTCCCTGGCTGTGTAGGCATCCTGGGGAAAATGCCATATTGCCAAAGTGCCTCCAGGCACTTGGAATCACCTTGCTGGGCTCGACACCTCCTACTTTGGCACTGCACTACCTGACACAGGCACTTAGAGTGAGCAGCTTGAAAATTACTCTAAGTCTCTCTGCTCCTCAGTCCCCCATCTGTGAAATTGGGATAATAGCACTTCCACCGGCACTGGAGCATCAGGGGGAGAAATATAATAAAAAGTTTGTGAAGTTCTCTGGTATGATCGCAGTGGGAGTCATATAAGAACCTAAAATAGATTGGAGCTAGTGTGCCATTCCAAAGTTACTATTTAAAATCTTTATCCCTTGGAAAAGAATAAGGTCCATTAACCTTTCACTGTGTGCATCAGATTTCAACCAAATGCATCCAGTCCATTAATGGACTTTATGAACCGCAGGAGTTCCAACTGAAGGAGAGAGAAGTCAGGACAGAGAGGTATTAGTATGATTCATCTCTCTCTTCACATCAAAAATGAAATTCTGAGGGCAGATAGGTGGCATGTAAGTGTACACATAAGAACATTAGATGCATATTTGCATATACAGTGTTACTGAGGACATGCATGTATATGCATGTAAGTGCACAGATACACACACAAAGTCAAAGAAGTACCAAAAATAGGAGAAGAAATGCAGCTAGGAAGGAGGATGGCAGAAGATACTGAGGGAGCAGAGCAGTCCTGAAAGATGAGGAGGATACAGAAAGCAAATTCCTGACAAGAGGAGAACAATGCTGAAAATGGTAGGGATAAAGAAGACAGGAGAACAGAGATGAGCCTTTGTATAAGAGTTAGTAGTCAAAGTAATTCTCTTAGTTCTCAATATCCGTTACCATTCTTTGTTGAGTGATAAAAAACTACACTTGCAAGGATGTGTGATACCCTTTTTAATGAAAAATGAAAGCTGGAACAAAAGGCAGCATGAGTTTGTGGAATTTCCAGCACTGGAAGAGCTTTGATAAACACTGTTGGGAATGTCCTAGGCAGAGCTGACCCTTCTTTGGACACAAAAGTTTGGAACAAATAATATCTCAGAGCCTTTTCTAGCTCTATTTTCTGTATCTTATGATTTTCACTGATGCACAGGGTTTGATGGGTATTAGCTCTCTCACAGGAAAATTGTGAACCTGAAGATATATCAACTTGTGTCACGTTTACAATATTTTTTGAGAAAATCCCATCAAATGTAACAACATACTGATGATTACACTACATCTCTGTATCCTTATTTTTTCTTTCTAGGTGGAGAAGTTTGGAAAGGCACTGAATTATGCAGAAGCAGCACTATCATTTATTGAGTGTGGAAATGCAATGGAACAGGGCCCAATGGAATCTAAATCCCCTTATACCATGTATTCAGAAACAGTTGAACTCATCAGGTAGGAAAGGAAGGAGATGACCACAGGGGTTACTCTGTGCAAACATGCTCATCTGCATTACCACCTATTTTCGTACATGCAGTAAAGGGGTAGAAGGGAACTCCTTACAAGGGCCTGGTTAGCCATATGTAATGCATATGTATTATCTGTGATTTCTCTGGAAATTAAATCAAAAGACTGTGAAGAATGAAAAAAAATGAAAGAAACAAACAAAAACACAAACAAAAAACCCCAAAGATTTTCCTATAACTTGAGTTTCAAATTACTTCAAGGGTTTCATGATGTAAGTCCAGAGCTACTCAGTGGAGGAAACCAGGAATCCATAATAACAAAACATTCTTATGAAGTGGTAACTTGAAAAATATTGCAACATATTAAAGATTACCTGAAAGAAGATGTGAACACTGATAGAAAAATGGACACTCAAAGTCCATTTGATGTGTGTGCTCCTGATATAGCCATTGGAATCAGGAGCACTGCTCACCCCAGAGCTACCCCTACCTTTAGTCATCTTCCTGGCTCTCCAAACAAGGCAGTCTAGAATTCAGTGTCATCCACAGTCCCTCTGAAGAAAGTATGTCTCTTAAGTCCTTTTCTCCATTATAGTTGGTACTTAAAATCATTGTTATTGGCAGTGTCATTGGTAGAGAAAACAAAGGTCAAAATCATGGCAGCAGCTGAGGGACTCTGCAAGAGAGCAACCCCAGACACACTAGCAGAGAAATCTGCACTGACAGTGACACAGTATCATTCCTCAGGACAGTCAACCATGCAGTTCTTGTCAGGATTAAGCTCGTAGGAAGTAACACATTTTCATTTTTAATCATATTTATAATGAATCAGAGCTTCTAAAACAAAAGCATTCTTTTGGACATAGTGTTGATGTGAAGATTTTCTCGCATGTTGATAATTCCACTGGCATTTTGTTCCACTTAGGGCTGTCTTCTCATGCATTTCAGTGGATTGAGGCCAGCTTTCTAACTGGAAGATTATTGAACAAAATCAAATACCTTTTTTTCTGTAAGAGAATAGTACATTGCATCTCTGCAAATTTTTTTCCTTCTTTTTTTTTTTCCATCTCTGTAATTCCTCCNTCCCTTTTTTTTTTTCCCCTTTTTTTTTTTTTTTTTTTTTTTTTTCCCAAAAGGCAGAAAGCTCTTTCTTTATCTGCCTTGTCTTTTCACATAGTAGAAAATATGGTCCTAACTCTGGAAATGAATTTTGCTTGCAGATCCATAGCTTTCAGTAATGTGTATAGCTGTGGCCGTGTTGTAATTTGAATTGCTGTTTATCTCGCTGCAACTCAGAAAAATAAGTGGTTTGCTAGCTATGCCTGTAGAAAGGAAATGTTCATACTGAATCTTTGCAGATATCAGAATTAAAATTTGAAAGCAAAGGTAAGAAAAATCACAAGCAGCTAATTATGGGGAACAGGTATTTTTCTGGAAGTGAGCCCAGAAACACTGTGTGTTGTTCTAACCTTGTCTGTTGTTCAGGTATTCAGCTGGAAGCTGAGATTTCCAGAAACCAATTTGTGATTGCATAGCACATACACTCTTGAAACACCAGTGCTACCTCTGTGGATCTTTAATATTTATAGAGTTTGAATGTAATGTCATGTGAGCAAAAATAGCTCTGAGCCACATGTTCCCCCTCTGCCGTGCTGTGCTCGGAGGAGCAAACCTGGGTAGACAGACTCAAAACTGGCAGGGTGAGGTCAGCACCACCTTCCAGGCAGGCTGTCTGCCTTCAAACACTCCACAGCCCTTTCTGCATGAACTCTGTGTAACTGGGTCTCTGCAGCAGCAGAGGTTATTTTGGTAGGACAGTGTCACCTCGCCAGCTAGGCTCCCCTCTGGACTGACAGATGATCAAGGGAGTTCATGGCTGTTTAAAGAGTGCAGGGATGCACTGCTAATGGCAAAACAGCTCTGAAACACAATCAGGAAAAACACATGTATGTCCGGTAACTTGAACAAATATGTATAAAGGGGCAGATCAAATTACGCTGGCCAGCATAGCTCTCTGATCAGTAATACAAAGCTGTCTCAGTTAACTCACGTTGGCTTTTTTCTTCTTGCTTAAGGTATGCAGTGAGACTAAAAACCCACTCAGGCCCCAACGCCACGCCAGAAGACAAACAGCTGGTAGCATTATGGTTAGTAGATCAAGCTTTCCTCAAAAAGCTTCTTTTCTGCAATGAGCCAGTTCTTGAAAATCAGATGTTGGATGCAGTCAGATAGAATTATGTTCTCTATTGAAATTAAGAGAATACTTTCTTCTCTGGGAAGGTCCAGCCCTTGTACAACTGCACCAAGTCTGCATTCTGTCTCTGTAAATAAGCAATTCATACTTATTTATTGACTGTGACAGGTTGGCTATGGTACATCAGTGTAATTAATTTTTAAATGCCTGATGGTTTGTTGTTTTTATGAGTGATGTACTTTTGTACCAACAGCTCGGTAAGTTCTTTTGTGGCTGACATTTTAGGCTCAGTAATCATAAATTATATTTACTTTATATGAAGGGCAATATGGTGGTGGGGATAATTAAGCCTCTTGGATTATCTATTAAACTAAGATTTCTAAATATATATGTAAGCACCTTAGATTCTACAGGATGGTTTCTGATTGCTAGTAAAATACTAGAATGTTATTAAAATCAATTTTTAATTTAATATCTTTGTAGTTAATACATAAAATACCTATTACATGGTTACTGAGTCTCAGTAAGTGGACATTTACAATCAGCAAGTGTGTTTTTAACATCTATTAACCATCTGTTAAAAATCCAAATTAAACGCATCTTTAGCCTCCATAAAAAAAGGAATCCTAATTAATCATATGTATAAAAAGGAACAAAATATTCAGAGGTGCTTTTTTTTTTTTTTCTTTGTCACTGGTTTTCTGTGCCATCGGGAGGCCCACAGAATTCATTAGTGGCAATTGCTTTGAAAATGCTTAGGTGGGAAAACGACTAAAGAACGGTTAAAAAAGGACATATAAAGGCATATTACAAAGGCTTGCTGAGAGCTGCCGGAGCGCTTCGGTGCGTGCGGAAGCACATCCAAATTCAGGGAGCCGCTGCATCTGTTCCAGCAGGAGAAAGGTCAGCGCGAGGGAAAGCAGACGGAGCCTTCTCTGGGCGATGAATGGCAATCCTAACTCACCGTCTGCCAGCCAGCAGATGAGCTGACACCATTTGCATATGTGCTGTACCTGTGAAGGTGACAGAGGGAGAGTGATGGTGGTGGCTGCGCGGCCGCCGCATCCCGCGGCTGCTGCCGGCGCCCGCCGGGCAGGCTGCCAGCGCGCCCGCTCCCGGCCCGCTTCTCCTGGGGAGACACTGTCCTCCAGCGGCCACGGCCGGGATTTCACCGCCGCGCTCCGCACAGCAGCCAGGCTGGCTCAGCAGCCCTGCCTGCCATTGCCTTTTTTCAGGGACAATTTGTTAATTCGAGGCGTTCGCCCAGTTGTGGGCAGCTCTTGGGCGCGGGGAGGTGGGGAGCACTCTGCACTTCCAAACTCAAGGCACATTCTGGTGCTCCGGATTGGCTCCAAGACTAAACACTGCTTTTAAAAACGAGGCCTCTGCTGCCAAAGGAAAAGCAAAACACACAGGGTTTTTGCTTCAAAAACAGCATTACTGTGGGGCACTTTCACACTTGTCCCAGTTTTCACACTTTTTCAATCCAAAAACCTTGCTGGGAAGAGGTGGTGGTGATTCTCAGTTCTGAAAATAGACTGGTACACCTAAAGCCACTAGCAAAGAAAAGTGAATGTGTCCTGAATACTGACTATTGTGGCACATGTCTATAGTCAATAGCCATTACTGTCATTTAATTATGTAGTTTTAAAGGTGTGTGGCAGACTAATGAGGAGCAAGGGGCAGACAGTCCCAGTACAGCACATTGAGTTTTTCAGCTGGTTTCCTCTGGGGACCAAATCAGACAAGTGGCCTGGGAATAGCCTCCAGGTTCCAACACAATCTCTGTTCTAGTTTCCTACAGAAAAGCTTGACCACTGAAATCTGTGTCAGATCCAAGGTTTCCCTTTATCTCAGACACCTCCAGCTGCTGGAAGGGACCACTGGGTGTATACAAAATACATCTACTATAACTCGAGTTCACTATACAGGCTGCAGGCTATGGCAATAAAGTGCCAAGATAAGATATCTCAAAAAGCTGTTTATGCATTTGCAAGGAAAAAAAAAAAAAAAGTGTATGTTGAGTTCCAGGATGTCTCTTGTCATGGGAGAGGTTTTTGGTCAAGTGTGCAGACTTCAAGCCAGAATGAAGGCCTGGGAGCCCTAGACCCTCCTGAGTGTAGTTTGTTTAGTACCTCACTGGTAGCATTTGTCAGCATGACCTACCCTGGCTGTAGTACCTAGCTCTGCTCATGAATCCATGGCAAAGTGTGAAGTACTGCCAACAAATGGTGATAAAAACTGTAAGCAAGGTGCTGTCAGCCTTCCACTCTGTATGAGTTTGAGGATTTAAGATATTCTGTGGAATTTCTGTTCAGGAGTCACCCTTTACTTTCTGCTCTCCCTTATATTCCAGTTACCGCTGCCTGGCCCTTCTGTACTGGAGGATGTTCCGCCTCAAGAGAGACCACGCGGTCAAGTATTCAAAAGCGCTGATTGAGTATTTCAAGGTGCATTATTTATGGCATGTTTTTAGATCAATGTGTCTTCACAGGAGACACAGCATCTTACTAGAGCAGTAGCTGTGCTGGGATTAGTTTTTCCTCAGTGAAGTCAGTGGTGTTTTACCATAGACTCCCATGGCAACATATGAGCTCTAGTGAGTTCAGTTATCTTCACAAGGATCCGTCTTTGAAAAATACAAACTGTGACCCTTCACAAAGGAGGATAAATTTGTTGTACTAACAAACAGGCACTTTCAGATTATTCTTGGTCAGTTGTCTAGTGCTATCCAGCTCTGTTGTGAATGGGTTTTGCAGATTTTGCTGTAAGAATCCCCTTTGGGATTACACTTCCCACAAGTTGAAAACTCTGATCTAGATCAGTCTTCAGATGCAGGCCTTCCACTCAGCAGCATCAGTAAGGTAGGACAGTGCAGTGGGACATCTTATCCAGGGAACTGTCAAATAGCACACACTGAGTTCAGCAGGAGTTGTACAGAAGCAGAGGGCAGACAAACCACCTGCCCCATACTTGACATGGCACTGTTGGCTTCCCCTTCCTGCTTTGTTTCACCTGTTACTGCTTCCATTTTTCACTTCTGACAAGTCCAAGCACTGTTTATTTTGAAAAAGACTGGAAGTCTCTTGAAGCATTTTAATATATATTCTTTGACAGGCAACCTTTCCCTGGAAAGTATCTCAAGCACAAAATCTTTCAGGTGAAGTTCACCTTGCAGTCAATTCATCCAGCATGTGATGTACAAACACAAAAATTAGCCTTTATCTTCCAAATTAAAAAAAAAAAAGAAGAACGAACACACAGGTGTTTTAAGACAAACTGCTTTGCGAGACCTCAGCAGCCACTTGTCTTTGAACACAGGGCTCATCCGTTGGGTTTTTTTGCAGATAGAAAAACCTTGAAATGAAAAACATCCATCCTTTGACATTTTGTTAATAAAAAAATCAAATACAAGCACAAATGCTTATGACCAAATTCTGAACACATGAAGACAAGGAAGGGAATTGACAGATCTGTTATTGTCAAATGGAAATTGAAGGCAATGTAATTGCTTGAAAAATTTAGCAATATGTAATTCAACACTTTATGTTTCTCTAACAATTACTTGATTTCAGGGCAAAGAAATATGTGCCTAATAAAGTATTTTTCTTGACCAGTTCAGAGGATAGCTGTATTAAGAACAGCTCTCAACCATGTAAAATGTCTCCTGCTAGCAGACAAAGACTGTTCCACAGCAAACATTAAATGGACTTTGACTCTACTGTAGCCAAGAAGAGTTTGGTTTTTTGCAGAGCTCCTGCTGACACAATGATAGCATAGCTTCACATTAGAAAGTATTCTCACCTTTAAAAGCAAAAATTGGAAAAAAAAAATCCATTTGCTATAATTTTCAGTGGAAAACAGGCCAATTCTCCACTCCTTTCATATTTGGTATCTAAGAGCTTTCAAAACAAATGACATGAAATGCTGACTGCATTAAGAAGTTCCTCATATATTATCAATCACAGAAAGATTTTAAATCTTGTCACACATTTGCAGGGAAAATTAGACACACTTTTAGGAAATAAAAAAGTACTGTTTAAATCTCCTATAAGTGTTTTGTTTCCATTATTAAAAAAATGCAGCACAGAATTAAGAAGAAGGCACAGATATTCAGGGGCCAGGCAAATATGAGAGCACAAAGAAACCAGGAGAATGGGTTGCAATAGGGGAAGTGGGGTAAGAGATGGTCCCTTACAACATTATACTCTTTGGAATGCTTACCCCCACCTTTGTGATGTAGAACTGAGAGGAAGCTGAAGCAATATACCTAAAACATGAGAAAAAAGGTGTGTGGGAAGTTGTAAAGTAAGGCAGAGGTTGGTAACATTTACATGGAAGCATCCTTGACTGCAATGTTCAAATTTTCCTGCTTCCAACTCTGTAAGTAAACAACAGGTACTCAGTTTCCATTACATTAAAAAGATGAAGACAAGTAGTTCTGAGAGAGATCAGAAAAGAAAGGGGGAAAAAAGAATCTAGTCTGTAGCAGGATCAAATGCTGAGGATTCCCAGGTTGGTTCTATTTAAGATGTTAAATGAGAATTTTTCCTTTTTTATGTTTTCACACCTTAGCTTTTCCTGTCAAAA
>WAAE01014300.1:0-51951 GCA_013400495.1 Nicator chloris | reverse complement strand
AAGAAGCCCTTGTGGGACACCCCAAAGCTTATTTTACATATCATGTACCAGGGACATAGAAAACCCAGTGTCAAAATGCAGGAAGAATGACAGGGTACACACAGCATTGGTATGATCACTGCTAAAATACAGCCAGTGTTGGGGTGCACATAAAAGATGTGGAAACCCAAGAGACAGTTCAGAAGACACATTAAAACTGAGAAAACAAACCTTCTTGAAGAGAGGCTCAGGAGATGTGTTCAGTTTAGTGCTGAATGGGTTAAGAGGTCATTGTGTACATGGAAACAGAGCTGATAATTTGCAGATTACGTGTGGTTTTGCTGGATTTGGACCAACAAAATCCCAAAGCTAGCACTGAAGTTAGGAAGATTCAATCTTGAAACTGTGAAACAGCATTTGTTTTCTCTAATTGTGAGGCCTGCTAAACATACAACAGGACACGGAAGAACAAGGAGGATAAATAGTGTCTAAGAATTTCTATATGGCTATCTGCCCTTTTTAGAAGGAGTAAAATAAGACAAATTTTTTAAGTCATTTAGCTTCTTTTAGAAGTGCCATGATTGGTGGAAAATAGACGTTGCAGATTGTGTGCACTGCAGGATTAGCCCTGGCCTTGAAATCTATGAACATCTGAAGCCCATTGTTTACCATTTTCCTTCCTAAGCCATGAGGGACTAAGAAGTTTTGTACTGCTGGTACTGCTTGTAACTGCTGCAGTTTACAACACCTGCAGCCTTGCATTTAAAACAGTATCCATAAACAGATCTCAAGCTGCAGGACCTTGTCTGGTCTCACATGGATGTCAAGAAGAGAGGGCTGTTCTCCAGCACACAATTACCTGCAGGTTTGGCTTCAGGGGAGAGCACAAGGAGGTTACTTTCCTCTGAAGAATCAGATTGGCCATTGCTGAATGTGAGATCGTGGATGGGAGGACTGGCAAAGCTTGGTTTCTTAGACTTCTTTCTCTCAGCCTTAGGACTAAATCAGTCACTTGGGAGAGGGGTGGAGTTTTTCCACGGGTCAAGTGGTCAGGAACCAGTGACTGAATGCCCTCCAGCTCCTAGAGTTTTAACCACTAAAATCATTTTAGCTATCCAGTCTCCATTACTGCTGACACCTGAATTTCTCCTGCTCTGTAAATACAGTACTTGTACAAGGTAGTCTCTTCTCAAGCAATGAAATTCTTTAGCCTAAGCACAGTATACCAGAGTCATAATGACTCCAGGCATACAAGAGACCACACTAAATGATCAAATGGCCCCTTCTGGAGTTCTCTGGGGAATCCTTCAGCTATGAAAACCATCATTCTACATGGGCAGTCTCTTTGACCTTGTGAATGCTGCCATGTTTGGACCAAGGGGAACAGCTCCACGAGGAGCAATCATGAGCAAGATTTTTGAGCCTGGTGGTTAAAACACCCACCTGAGCTGCAGCTCCTCAGATTCACATCCCTGTGGATGCCAGGCTAAGCAGATTTACACAGTCTTGCAGGTCCTAGGGGAATGACATTTGTCATTGGGGGCAGGAGAGCGGGAGGAAATCTTTCTGATTTTCTTCATCACAAGAAATTCCAGCCTAAACTTTACAAAGAGTCTTGCAGCACCTTTTTTTTCTGAATTCCCAGGACTTATGTGAAAAATTTCCATTTCACCTAATGTTTTTCTAATCAGCCCCCTATGCCAGTGTGTTTAAAAGACAATGTTTCAAGTCTGTTCTGCAGCACTGCTTCATCATAACATCAAACTAGGCTGACTGGGTTTATTGCATCATGAGATGCAATTGCATCAGTTTCTTTACATTTCTGTACTTCTATATTCTTTAATGTTTTCCTTTTGTCATCTTATATAAATTATATGCATTGTGAATTACTCTTTCCTTTCCAGAATTCATCAAAAGCTGCCCAAAACCCATCTCCTTGGGGTGCCAGTGGAAAGTAAGTTGCATAGAAACTTATATCAGATTGGCAGTTAGAAATCGTATCTTTTTACCTGTGGTATGTTCTGATACTCTGTGGTTTTAATCTCAACACCTTTTAAATAACTGTATTAACATTGGTTTCTAGGAGCACAGGAACTCCATCACCTATGTCCCCTAGCCCTTCTCCAGTCAGTTCTGTAGGATCCCAGGGGAGCACGGGGGCCCCTTCCCCATCTCCTATCATCAGCATCCCGCAGCGCATCCATCAGATGGCTGCCAACCACGTCAGCATCACCAACAGCATCCTGCACAGCTATGACTACTGGGAGATGGCTGACAACCTGGCCAAGGAAAACAGAGGTGAGACAGACGAGGCAATGGACTATTCTAGAAGACTGTCACATGATTTGGATCAGGAAAATAACTATTATTTTGTCTGTCTGCAAAGTAGGACTGCAGAGATTATTTCTTTCTTCAGTCTGCTCCTAGTCTGTTCCAAAACAACCCAAAAAGGCAATTTTGATAGCTGTCTTGCTCAGAAGAGTTGAGCTGGGACTTGTGACAGACAGGTCACAGACTTTGGCTGTGAGTAGCACTTACTGCTATCTGTGCATTCTGGAGAAGAAGGTTTGTGGGAGGTAAAACAGCTTCCTGCCCCCAAAGTCATGGAGCTGCATGGGATGTGTTTAGCCAGACCACATCAAAAAGCAGAAGCACACCTCCTTTCTGAGAAGGAAAGAACAGCCCCTGTCCCTCCCCCATGCATAGCAGACACAGATTGGAACAAGGTACCTGCAGCAAACTTCTCTGAGATGAACTGGTTTCCATGAGCAAATGCCTCAGAGTCTGACTTGATGGTGAAGTATTCCTTAGTTTTCAGGCTAGTTTGTATATTTAAGGCAGGGACATGGGCAATATCCAAGTCATAACAAGGGCACCTAAGTGAAGGTATGTAGATATGAGTTGAAGGAATCATCTCCCACTGCAGTTGATGGAGCTTTGTTCAGTACAAACAGCAGTTCAGGGTGCTGTTTAGTCCACCCTGAGAGGGAGACAGGGATACAATTCACTGAGGTATCCTTACCTAAACTGCCACTCCAGAACTCTCCTGCACATCCTGTGTTAGATCTGCCAGTCCAGGCTGTATCAACTCCCTGAGAGCATCTCAAATGGGCACGACATGCCTCTGAGTAGACAACTGAATTGTCCCTATGCATGGCCCAGGGGTTGGAACTGGCTGATCTTTAAGGTCCCTTCCAACCCAAACCATTCTAAGTCCTGACTGGCTAGTTAGCCAAATTACTCTTTAGGCTGGGTTGGCCGTGTTTTACAGGCCTCTATTTCTCTGTCATGGTAGCTTAAATATCTAGCATATCACAAATGTGTCATTGGACACTTGTGTGTGGACTTTTTGATCTACTTGTCCTCAATCTCAGAATAAATCTTGCCCAGAGTCTGTTTGCTTTATCAAGACTCAGTGAAAAGCAAAGCTGAAGAACTCACTGCTTTGTTCTTTGAAAAGAAAATGGTTGTGCATCAGCCTGTAACATCATGATCCACGGGGCTTTAAAATTAATCTCACCAGCGCTAAACTTTATTCCCATGGAATCTTCAGCCTGACTCAATTTGCGAGAGAATAAAATCTGTTAAAGGGTGACAAGTGGCAAATAAATATTCACTCTTCTGATGCTGGGTTTTTTTTCCTACAGATTTTTTTAACGACTTGGATGCATTGATGGGACCTATCACCTTGCACAGCAGTATGGAGCATTTAGTCCAGTACACTCAACAAGGACTTCACTGGGTGCGGAATAGCGCTCACTTGTCATAATGACTGTGTGCCATTCACATGGACAGTATCCCTTTCATGGATAATTCAGTTATTCTGGACACTGTGCTACAGAAAGAGTCAGCTACAGCATTGATCCAAACAAAGGTGAACATTTCTTCAATATTGAGAAAAATTCTTCTGAGTGTAGACATGTATGTGTGCAGAGGTACAATGTACAATGATGTCTCTTCAGAATGAATTGTTCTGTATCACTCTCCAAACATTTTCATACACTAGAAATGCTATAAAGAACTGATCTTAATGCACAAATGTAACCTTTCTATTCTTGTACTGAAAAACTCAGAAACCAAAATCTTATGGGTTGATTGAACTAAGTGCAATAAGCACAGATGCCTATTCAGGAAAGCTCACTATAGATTCTTAACTTTAAGCTTGTACTGAAATCCTGATGACTTCTGCAGAGCTTAAGCACATACACAAGGGCTTTCCTGAACTGGAATGAATGAGGGCAAATCATAGACATGGAGAATTTTTACTGTGAGCGTGGACACGTCACAGAAGTTTCCATATTAATGTGCCATCTCCTTGTTATTTCTCCACTGGAGCACAGAAAGGAGTTGTGTAGTCTGCATTAAGTTGGAGAAAGACAGCATTCCTTCATGTGCAATAAGTTTCAACAAATTGTATGCATTTCTTTATCTCCTGTCTTCTTAAATAACTTTATGTCTCGTTCAGCTTCTTACCAACAGTGCAACCTACAGTATCAAGCAAAAGGAAAGCCTGAAAACAGATATGCTGATAGCAAAAACTTAAAAGAGATGGTGGAAAATTGCATTCTGTTACTGACAGTAAGTAGATAAGGAAAAAATATGGCAAACAGAAATCCACTTAGGAAGGAAAATGTGTTAATTTCAGCTGCACACACAGCGAGACAGATATTTATAACAGTTGTTGGCTTTGCATGGGAAGGCTTCATCCCGCAGATTTTGACTTTCATATCTTTTTCTTCTACCAGAAGCTTGCAACATTTTCTTCCAGACTGTATGGGAGCATTACATGCAATTTCCTTTATCTGGGAAGCTGAGTTTGCTGCTCATCAGGCTAAGAACTGTTTCCTATCATAATCCTCTCACTCTTCATGCATAATCCTCAACTAGGCTTTAACGTTTCTTGATTTATGGGATGTTTTCAGTTCCTGTTGACAGGCTGTGTTTTTCATGCCAGAAGAATTAATCCCACAATAATTGGAGTTTAATTTGGGTCAGATGAGGTCAAGGCCAGTTCATATCAACTGTGATTGCACTCAGTGCATTTTTGTTCATTTTCAGTGGTTTTCTCATATTTAGGGGGTTTTTTTTCTATATTGGAAATTTTTTTTTTTGCTATCAGATTTGCTGCCTTTACTCAAAATCAGCAGCTGCGGTGACTTTCAGTGGACTGTTCTCATCTGAGTCATTAGCTCCCTTTTACTGATATTTTGCAATCTAATTTGCTTATATATTAAGAAAATAGGAGTACAAAAGACACTTTCAATAGAAGATACAAGTAGAAGTAGCCTCTGATACAAATGGTTGATTAATTGATCCTTGCTGCCTTTTTTTTTCCATCCCCCATTTTTGAAGAGCTGCATTTTGAAGAAGAGATACCAAACAATATGGCACAATTTCTCAGTCAGATGTCTTTGGTAGCACAGACTCCATGTACCCCGTGGTAAAGAGTGGGCTTATGAGCACACTGAGCCCCACATAGCTGTGTTTTTCTGCCGAGGCTGCTCACCATAACTCCAGCTGTTGCTCAGACTCAGAGCATTCACTGTGTTCTCTGAAGCAGCCACCAAGGAACTGCTCAGCCCCAAGCCATCCTGGGCCAATATTTATGTGCCCATCGGTGCTCAGATACTTCCCCCCAAGAGAATCCCTGTGCCTGTGGTCACCTCTTAGCATGGACTTGAGTGTTACAATGTGGCTGGCTTTAGGAGAGAACGTGTACTTGCCTTTAAATGACAAAATACGTGACCTTTGAGTATGCCATCACCCTTAGCCCTGGCTGTCACACCCCCCCCCCCCCAGAAGGAACTCAATTTGTTTCATCACAAGTATCATGGAGAACTTGATCGGTGCCTTTCTGTTTATCACTTGCCTGATCTCCAGCTGTGGAAGTCTGTCAGGATTTGCTAGACTAGTAGCAATGGATTCTGTCAGCTGCTTCAATGCCATCTGCAGGTACTGCAGGATTTCTCCTCAGATCAGGAAAGTGAAACTCCAGCTAGATTAGCTTCTGTTTTCTTTGACGGTGCCTATGATGTTTATCTTCAGATAAGTTTGGGGGTTTGGGAGCCCTTTCTGATATTTAATGTTGAGAAAATTTAGAAGTAACATATATTACTTGCCTTAAATGGAGTTTAGTTTTATTGCACATGTGGCATTTGAGTTTCAAATACGGAAATTTGAAGCATGTTTATTTTACTAAGATCGGGATATTTTTCTTAATCATGATGAACTCTTTGTATGGATATAATATGTCAAGAAACTTCAAAGAAATGCAAGAATTAATGTTCTGTTGTAACATTTCCAAGTACTACACATCTCTGTAGATGATTGTCCTTTCCTGTACATTGGTCTTATACTGAGTTATTTCAGCTAAAATACCTATTGCTTCCATGGAAACCTTACTGGTTTTTAGTTTTTATGCTGACATCATCTATGTTGTCTGATGAGCACACTGAGCCTTAATTTCTGGTGGTGCAACAGGATGAGTGGATTAGAGGGTTTGGCCTCTCCATAAGGTTTCTTGCAGCTATATTATTTTAGTGAGGTTATTTAGAATACTCTTTTGTGCAGGCTGTTTGCTGTACAGGGTTGCTGCTGATTGGATGACTGAATGTGGCATGGTGACAACAAATACATAATTTCATCTTCTTAGGGCCTGGGCTGCAAAAGTGCATGTGACTTTGGGTCTGGTCTAGTTAAGCATATGCACCACTTTAAGAACCTGAATAGTCTTGGGCATATCACACTGTGAGTCAAAGCTGCTCTGTGTGTTTTGGATGATACCCAAGGAGACTGTCCTTCTTTGCAGTTCCGTGAAAGACACTGCCTTATTTTAAACTGCAGTAAAAGTCCACGATCATGCAGGCTTCTTTAGCCATAGCAACATTCAGTTCAATTTTGGAAAAGTAAGAAGTCATTCTGTACAAATCCACAAGGATTATACCTGGAGGAAGAGGTTTGCTTACAAACAGAGGCTTCTGAATCAGTAAGAGTTGATACAGCAACGGGAATGGATTCAAAGGACCTGTGTATTGCAGGTGAACTTGACAAATCTAGAACAGCCTATAGGATCCTCACAGACAGCAAGATCATAAGAGCCCTTGGCCTTAATCCTTTATGGTATGGCATGGTGGCATGAGTGTCAGGTAAGAACAAAGCATATCAGAGGTTCAAGTGTGGTCAAAAGCCAGGTATAGTCCTCCCTGTCACATGGCAGGATACCCAAACCCCTTGTTTGCCTATTTCTTTGGTCCAAATAACACAGAGCTCCAAAGGAAGAGCTTATAGTGAACAGAAGACCTTAGGTAAAGGAGGTTAAAAGGATCAAGACCCAAGTGTAGATACAAACACATATGTATATACTGTAAATCTAAATAGTAATAAAAGTCACTCAGCATGAAGGATATTACTAGTGCCTACCATTAATCATCAAGTACTCATCACTGAGCAGCCATATCACCTCAGAAGTACAGTAGTTGTTGTCAAAATAATTTGTGTAGCTAATTAATTTATATGAAATGCACCTTTTGGACTGTGCCATAGTATCTCTTTTGTAATACAAATGTTCAACCATTTTTCATGGCTACTGATTCAAATCTGAAATGTCGAGATAACTTTTCTTCCCCAGATGAGGACATACACGTAGACCTGGCTAATCTGTACTTAGTTTATCTACCCAAGAGACTTTAGTAGTCACCAGCCTTAATGCATGTACAGTATATGCTATTCACTGACTTAGTTGTAGGTTTTAATCCAAATGAAATTGGAATTTGCAAAATGACTTGGATTAATGGCATCTGCCTAGATATCCTGCAGATGTGACATTAAATGATTCATGATTTTAAGCAGGAAATTTTGAATTTTATGTAAATAACAGTGGATGAATTCCTTGATCTTTTTACAAGATGATTTTTTTAAAATGAAAAGATTGTCAAAACAATAGGTTTTTAACTCTCCTAAATTTTTGGCAGGTCGTGGGTTCACGGTAAAAGCTATATTAAGAGCATCTCCTTCTGCAATATGCCTTGTCTTTACATAATCCTCTTAATGCTTAATATGTCAGAAAGAAATGTTTCTTGTTCACAGTGATAGCAACCTTTCTCTCCCCCATTCAGGGAGAATCCTCAAACTAATGAATAAAATCTCCTGGCACAATAGAAATACAAACAATGCCTGAAGTATGCAGACTCGTTAAGGTAATAACAACATAAGCCTGTCTGGCACAGACCTAACATGCCTCTCATTTTGTTATCTTTTTGTTATCATTTACATCACATATTTGACCTCGCTGTGTTTGAAACTAAAGAATTAGTCTAGTTTTCATGTCTCTAAAATGCCTGGCTGGTCTGATCAGTATCATAATTATGATTCTTACATTAGGTTATGTCCTGTGCATCAAGGGCTGGGAAGGCATGTAACCATAGATAAATTTGTCAGAATGCATTCAGAAAAGCATTTGGGTGATCTTATGTCTAGTATGTCTCAAAAAATGTGGAATTATGTCTCTCAGCCAATACTGTTAGCATGAAAATTTAGCTACTTTACTGTCTCTCACAAAGTTGCTGTTTGCCCTCAAAAAGGCCGACACATTTCCAGTGTCACTGGCCCCATGCTGTAAATTGCTCTTAAGGTTAATTAACAAACTAGGAAAGTCACTTTAGGTCCTGTTTGTGCTAACCTGACTAAAGCTACAGAGAGGAAAAGCACTAAGATTTAGAACATCCCTTGGTCTTTCAAAAGACTGTGGTTTTCCTCAGTGAGATGGGTGAGATCCAGCTGGGGCTATTTCTTCAAGTAATTCCTCCACCTCCACTCGCTGTCTAGCCCTGTTGCTCTTGGTAGCCCACAGGTATGCCCGACTTTCAGGGGTGTTTCCAACTTTGGCAGCCCAAGCTACATTTCTGATGGGGTGCTGGGACACAGAGCAAGTAACTCACAGGTCGCATAAAGGGCCTGGCTTTTGTCCCCAAAACCAGCAACAAATACACCAAGGCTCCTTCACTTTTGCAATTTGTGTAGCTTGAATTTCACACAGTGCAGCTTGAAGTCCAGCCTTATCCCTGCTGCCCTCAAAGAATTCCAGAAGNGATTTCCTCTGTCCCATGGCACTCTCATCATTTTTGGGAGCAAATACAGTGAACAGCATGAATGATAAGGCACTCAGGTCTCATGTTTCTCATATGTACTAACACAGGGATACTTAACATTTATCTGCCTCATAGGGCTTTATGAGAACTAATTAATGTTTGCAAATCACTTTGTATCCTCAGAAGGAAAGTGTGTTGAAGAGCTATGGAAAAAACTGCTAAGTACACTGGATGAATTTCACCCCTGAGTCCAGAGCTACAAGACCCACAAAACCCTTAAATACTATGTAAGCTCTCAGTGTAAGCACCAGAGTGTATAAAACTTGTGCTTAGCACTGACGGCCGTCACAGCCTAGGTGAAATTGCCATTCCCAGAGTATCTGTGACTTTGATCCTGGCAGAGAGCAAGAATCACAACAGTACATAATGGGACAGACAGCATAGATTAACGAAGTGCTGCGTGGCCATCCTAAGAATTTCAAATCCTTTTATGTCTTTCAGTCACTTTGTATTTCTGCAAAAGAAATTTGTACAAAGTATGTTCCTCAAAACAGCCTCAGAAGTCTTCAAATAATTTATTAACCCAAATCCAGCTTCACATAACTGCACATCAATGGAAATTTTCTTTCAGAATAGTGCATTGCAGAGAATTAGTTACTCAACAAAACATTTTAAAAAAAAGTCTCTTGTGACAAAATATGTATCTGATTTTGATGCACATTTCTTTGCACAGTAACCAAAGTGGGAAGTCAGAGATAGGTTAGGAACACAATGTTTAGTTAGTGACCTTCCCAAATCACACCATTGTTAGCCAGTATCCCCAGGGCAAATTTTCAGCTCTGTTCTGACACATTGCCCCTAGAAGTTACCACTAAAGCACTTCAACAAGGACTGAACACCAGTCAAATCAACAAAATGTTTCTAACATGGTTTATGTTATTCAGTCAATATTAACAAGTCTTTTCTTAGCAGTAGTTATCCTTTTCTCCTCCACTTGGCATTCTTACATACAGAATTCTCACCCTGTCAACAGACATGAAAGAAAACATTTCCTGCAGGAACAAGCTAGACATAGATAACATTTACCAAAGGACAGGCCCTTCTTATTCTTTTTCTCACTTCCATTTTGGAATATACCTCTATTTTAAAAAGCATATTTTCCTCTGCAGTTTAGATTTATCATAGAATCATAGAAGGGTTTGGGTTGGAAGGGACCTTGAAGATCATCTAGTTCCAACCCCACTGCAGTAAGCAGGGACACCTTTTACTAGACCAGGTTGTTCAAAGCTTCATCCAGTCTGGCCTTGAACACTTCCAGGGACGGGGCATCCACAGCCTCTCAAGGCAATCTGTTCCTGTGTCTCACCATACTCACAGTAATGAATTTCATCCTTAGATCTAATCTAAATTTACCTTCTTTCAGTTGAAAACTGTCTCCCCAAGTCCTGTCACTACAGGCCCTAGTAAAGTCTTTCTCCATCTTTCTTATAAATCCCCTCTTTGTACAGAAAGACCCCTGTAAGATCTCCCCAAAACTTGCTCTTCTCCAGGGTGAACCCCAGCTCTGACAGCCTGTCTCCACAGGAGACATGCCCCATCCCTCTGACCATCTCCATGGCCGCCCCTGGACCTGCTCCAACAGGTCCATGTCTTTCCTGTTCTGGAAACCCCAGAGGTGGACTCTGCACTCCAGGTGACGTCTCACAACAGCAGAGTAGAGGGGAGAATCACTTCCCTCAGGCAGCTGGTCGGTCATGCTTTTTTAGCTTTCTGGGTTGCAAGGGCACATTGCTGGCTCATGTCCAGTCTCTCATCCACCAGCACCCCCAGGTCCTTCTCAGGAAGACTGCCCTCAATCAGTACATCCTTCATCTGTATAGATACTGGGGCTTGGACAAACACAGGGACAGGACCATGGAATTGACCTCGTTGGGCCTCATGAGGTTCACATGAGGGTCCTCTCTCTCTCAAGGTCCCTCTGGATGTTGAGGTCCCTTCCTGCAGTTCTAGACATTTTCTTCCTCAACTCCATCTCCCAGGTGGCAACATGCAGGACAAGGTGGAGTTGAAACTGGTCACAGGAAAAAGGTGAAAGTCAGTGCAAAGCTGCTCCAAGCAGCTCAGGACCTTCCTGAGGTCTTTGAGCTTTCTTCTCATTCCCACCCCATCTATGGGACTAGCATCCACCTTCTCCCATTATTTCTAGCAAGAGAATCCAGTTCCCTCTTGAGGAACGACAGTGAGTGCTGATGAGTCCATGCAGTTTTTGACAGCTCTTCTCCTCTGCAGGGAAAGGCAAATGGGAGGGACCAGTAATCTGGGGACCAAAAGCCCTTAGTGCTGGTGACTCAAATACCTTGTGTGAAACAGCAGTGCAGCTGGAGGGGTGCCAGCAGCATCTCCTGGCCCAATGCCTTGGCCTGACTGTGCTGCCAATCCACTCCAGTGAGCTTTGGCACTTCATGGCCCTGCAGTAGAACCAGCAGGAGCTGCTGGTCTCACCTGTACAATGACCTTCTTTAGGCCATGGAGGACAGGCAGTCAGCATTGTAACAATTCACTGGAGTTAAATAGGAAAAGAGAGTGGAATGAGAGAGAAAAAAGACTCTGATTTAAACACAGAAGTTGGAAATCACCTCATCTTGTACTGAAGTCTAAAATAAGTGCAATGAATCTCACCCTAGAAATGCTTGTTTGTCTCCACTGGCTAAAAAGGGGGTTTAGGTAATGAGCTCAGATACAGAGGTGCTGTAAGTCCCACCCCAGGTTTACGGTCATACCTGTTGCTGACAGGAATACCTGATGAAATCAGTAAATATCTCAGGATGTGCTGAGGCAGGATGGAGCTGAGATCATGTTGGGAGGAAGCACATATGCAGGAAAATAGGTTTGTGGTAAATACATCTTTTTCTCAGATGTCTCAAGCATAAGTTTCAGACTTGGACCATCTCTTGGCCACTCTATAATTTACTAGGCCTAAATCCAAAGTACATCCTTGAGAACTGAATGTGCACCTTTTTCTATTAAGATTACTGAAATAGCAAGAAAATACTTTTTACAGTTTATGAAACACTTGCAGGCACTTCTTCCTTATGTTGCCTGGAAGTAGAACTGGCCTCCTTTAAACAAGGAGAAAGTTTTTCTGTAGATGATGAAAGAGATGAGTTTGGCTGTGAGCCTGAGGCCAATATTACTCTTTTTTATCGAAATTCAACAGCATTTTTCAATTAATTATGTGAAAATGGGAATTTTACCCATGATGAACAGCCCATAGGCCACACAGGGACACCTAAAGTTGGTGGCCTGCCAGCAGACCAGTATTCCCACAGCAGCTTCTAGGGCTGGCTTGCCCTGCTGTAGGTGGAGGCAGAAAGAGCATTGGTGGGTTGGGAGCTCCAGAGCAGCCAGGTCAAAGTGGGCTTGCAGTGCATTGTTTCTTTCCATGGATGGCAACAGGAGAGGCAGGAGCCAAAGCAGAGAAGCCAGCAGTGTGAGAATTGCTGTCTGGGCAGTAATCCCTGGTCCCCCTGTGCAGGGCCATTGTTCCGTGCTGACCGTGGCAGATGGACACGGTAGCCAGAGTAACAAATCATGGCTGCACACACATACTGCTTTTGGCAACTCCCTGCCTTCCTGGGCATATTGTTTATGGAAACCTGGACTGCAGTGGTGTCTGCTGGCCAGTGCCATGTTGCAGTAGGCATCCTACAGAGACTCTCCGTGGGGTTGCCACCATGCAGAAGTCAAAACCAAACCACGCTGTGGATGGGTGAGGGACACAAATGGGTGGGGAAGACAGTACAGGGTGGGCAAAATAACAGGAGGCTTACATTTGTCATTACTTCTCCCGCCAGTTGCAACAGTCACAGGGTTCCCTCCCCATTTCCCATGCTGCACGTAGCACCAGTGGCTGAAAAGGCAGTGTGGCAATGCCAGTGTGGGGATCAGCTGTTGACTGGCAGTGCAGACAGCACACAACAAGGTACTGGTGCATTGCGACTCTTCCCCATCTCTCTTTTCACACAGCGAGCTCCTGAGCGAGGTTCCCTGGCCAGGTGAGGTATGCAAAGACCAGTTTATGACTAGAATTATTTTTGTAACAAACCACAGAGGTTCATTTCCATATTTCGTTTATAGCAACAAACGTCAGCGGATTTTTTGTAAAATTATTCAAGTCAAGATGGCTTTGTTTGCAGCTCATAACATGATGCTCGTGTTGCTCTCTGAGGATGTGCTACCCGAGGCCTCCCCAACCCTGCTACAGCAGTTTATCTTTCTGCTCACCATAATCCCACAGTATGTCCCCATACAGCAGGCAATATTGTTTACACAGGTTAATAAACGGAGTATTCTGTACAGTAATTTATGCTGTAAAGTATGTACATATGTCACAGTAGCAGTCACAAATGCTTTAAACTGCCTTATTTATTAGATGGGTTAGCACTTCCCCCCTTGCTCCAGAATACTTTAAATTATTTTTATGTTTTGCATTAGGTATTTTTTTAGTTGCTGCATTTTGACCCGATTATTGAAAAAAAAAAAGTTTTTACAATAAATAAATATCTAAAATTTAAGTAGAAATAGCAAATTCACTGCCCATCCAACTAATATAGCTCTGACTATGATTACAAATAAATGTGGTATACTCTTATCTGTGTATCATAGTGTATGCCAGAAATCATATTCCACTTGTGATCAATACAAACGAGAGCTTTAGTAACTTTAACCTATTTCATTCTTCCATTGTGAGACAAAAATATAATAAACTCCTTAATGTAAAATGTCCCCCGTGAGAGCCCTGGTCTTATTCCTCCCTCAGGCAAAACTCACATTGGCTTCAGTGGGAGATTTACCTAAGTACAACATAGGGACATTACAAAAAATAAATATACGGCATATAAACAGTACTTGTGCTTTGTGGTCAGTCCTTTCCTCTTTAGTGAGAAACATAGGGTAAATGCTACATCTGTAATGCTCCTCTGTCTCACTCCTTCCCTTCTGCTGTACAAGTAAAAAAATTGGGATTTAGAACCAATTGTATTTGTTCAAGAAAATAGAAATATTTTGGGGATCAGTTCCAAGCCAAACTAGAAAATAAAAGAAAATGTTGCTTTTGTTTATTTTCATGTTAAATTATGGTACACAATTAAACAGGATAATGCATACAAAGGCAATGAAATTATTAATTACTTGTTTTACTGTTTGGAGATTTTGCTATGTCCACAGTTCATGTAAAACTCATGTAGCACAGTTTCTGGGATGGTGAAAAATCCTACTGTAATGTAACAGAATGAGCCTTAAGGATTTGTAAGAATAAGCACTTTTATATTAAAAAGCAAATATTAATTCATCAGTAATATTACTTTTTTAATGTGACAATAAACCATGAAATCAACATCCTTCTGTCTCAATTATGCCTCATCTGTCTTTTTCTTAAACCTTTTTTCAAGGGAAGCAATTGCCTGGTTTTGTGTCACAGCTTCTGAATCCCATCGCAGTCACCTGTGTTCCTGCCTAAGTCACCTACCCTCATCCACATTTGCTTCATGAGTGAGCTCAGGAAAGCTTTGTACAAGGAAGGAGGAAAGGCTCTTTCATTACAGCAGATCTCAGTAGCAGGGCACCACTTTTAGCTGGAGTGTCTGGCAGAAAAAAGGTGTGAAAAAAGGCAGCTCTCTGGGAAAAGGAGATCAGTCACTGCTACATTTTAGTGAGGCACCAGATAAGCACATCACCCATCCGTACTTTTCTTTATGCAGATGTAGGAAACAAGCCCCTGTTCTTAAGACCAGTAACATCTGTAAGTAGTGCCAAAGCCAGCCACGATTTCAGCAGTTGCACAGCAGCAGTTCACAATTTACAGCCACTATTATAATAAGATCACAAGAAATACAAGTCACACTCCAGCCCACCTTCCCCTGTCTTCACACACATGCAAAATGTTTACCAACTATTTCCCAATTCCTATGGCTTCTTCCCACACGGGATTGCCATCTCTTAGGGGTACTTATTCCATATTTAGGCCAAAACCTAAATGCTGCTGATTTAACGCAGGCATTTTGCAGGTGGTGGAGTCTTGTGGTTCTTTTCTGCTCGATCAATGCCTGTGGAGTCAGGTGATGGACATTTTCCTACTTCTTACTGGGGAAGACATATTTTTCCAGGCAGCATCTGACAGCCAGGGCAGGAACTGGTGGAAAATCTCAGGTGCAGCACAGAAAAAATGACCAAACAATGTTCTGCACTCTGATGAGTCACCACCATATACAAACCCGTGTATTCAACGGACTGTAATCCTCACAAGCTGGAGCACATAAATGGAGAGCTTTGGTCCTGAGGGCAGAGAATGGATTTCTGGAAGTGAATATGACTCATGGTGGGCTGACACATGGCATTGCTGCTCCTGATCACTGCCAGGAGACTGCTGCTGGGACAGGAAAACAGGCAAAGAATGGCCTCCCCAGGCACTGCCTGCAGCATCCAAGGATGGGAGATCACTTCCCCAGGCACGGCCTGCAGCAGCTGAGGATCTGATGGACCACACAGAGGGGCAGTTCCACATAGCTGTGTTTCCAACCCCACCAAGGCTCAGAGTGAGCCCCCTGCCATCTCCCACACCAGTGCGGGTTCAGTCCTACACACTAGACACAGGTTCATTAACTTCTGACACTTAATGGAGCTCCTTGTTTTAGCACTGCTTCTTCCTCCAAACACCTCAGCTCTTGGCTGGTAATCCTGTAAAATATTCAGAATATGCAGAATTATACTTCCTGACTTGTTTCTCTTAAACTTCCTCTTCTCAGTGTGATTCAAGGTCAGGAAAGAAATTAGGCACCACTGAGCTAAAGACCTGGAGGGCCCATTACAATGATCTAGTCTTCCTTCCCAGGAAAACACAGGCCATAACATTTCATCAAGGGATTTCTTTATGAAAGGCTAATAACGTGATGAAGAGAAGCCTAACCTTTTATTAAGGCACCCAATCTTGATTTAAAGACACAGAGCAATGAAGAATTTACCACAGCTCTTCAACTCTTATTTGCTACAAATTCTCCCCCAGTGCTTCACTTTGAATGCTATCAAAGCCAACTGCAAAGTCATACAGAAAAAAAAAACAAAACCCAAGCCCAAAACCAAACAAACAAAAAACCACACCACCTGAAGACAGAATATTGTTCTGAAAGGGGGAAAAACAGGGGGAAACTTTGCATTTTAGAGGAGTTTCTGTTTCTAATTTGAGGAATGTACACACAGACAGTAGTATTTGCTATTCTGAAATAAATTAGTCTGTGATCTTGTTAACTGAACATGCAAGCCCAAAAGACAAAACACAAAAGAGAAACATTGCAATAAATCCTGCTGAAATGCAGGCCCTGTCATCATACTTCCACATTTGTATCAAGCTTACGTTCATAATAACATGATTCTTACATTTTCTTTAATTTAAAAATAGGAACCAGCAGCACATCTCAATGTTCCTTAAAAGGAAAGAGATTATTAACTTGAGATCTCCTACCCTATGAGGAATTAGAAATCAGTAGAGATGTACAGTTACAGTGTCTCCCAGGACCACTTATGCAACTCCTGACAAGTGTAAATTCAAACTGATTTGATAGTCTGTAGTCATTTTTCAAACTCCGGTGTTACAAATCAGCTGTAAGAAGCTAAGAACAAATGTCAAGAACTGTGACTTGAGAGCACCTATGCCTACAAGCAGTTTAAAATAATGGGGAACACAGTCCTATAGATACCAATCTTTCTTTTTCTTTTCTTTTCTTTTTTTCCTGCTCCCCAGAAAAAAAAATTTATTAGTCACACAGTGTTATGGACTGCTTATGATTTACAAATCCTTGCAGATAAGCAGGAGAATGAACACTAAGCACAAGGAGTATATCCATTTTGGAAAGCTGCTAGGGAAAGGGTACCCATCTTTAAAAGATTTCCTTGAGAGATATTCTCCAGCCCTCTCACTGCTCTCATGCTTCTCAAAAAGTACTAAAAGCAAGCTTTTGCAGCCATGTCTACTTAATGGTTTAGGCATTGTTAGAAGACACATCATTTCAGGTGCCTGGGATCTGGATGACCTGGATGAACCTGAAGCTTCACTTGAGGCAAGAGCTCCTGAATCCAGGCAGACAGGAGTGCCTATGCAGGGCAATGATCTCCAGTCCCTTCTAAATTATCAGCACCTGATGCAGGGCCCCAGACAAGACCTTCCATCCAGCTGGATTAAGAAAAGAACATTGCTAAAGGTGTTCTTCAGGGTACCAAGCAAACCATTTAGGAAACGAGTGAGCCAGGCAATAGTTCCAGGTTGGGGGTTTTTGTTTGTTCTGGGGTTTTCTTTGCAGGCCAATAGAGCAGGCTTTTTGTTACAACCTGAAAGCAAGCCTTAACATAAACAAGCCCTCTCTCAGGAAGAGAGCCCACTCTGACCTGCCCATTGGGATCAAGTACTTATTCCTAATATTGGTGTTTGAAAATGAGCACAGAAAATCAAATCAGCAGAAATTCACACTCCCAACACCAGCCACACTACACCCCCTGCCAAGGGCCTGGGACCTGTTCCACCACAGCATATGTGATCCATCTTTATGTCATTCTTGCACGTTGAATACTAGCAGCAGCAGAAAAAAATTAACTAGCCTTAATGGTCTTTTAATGTGATTAATAGATTAGTACTTAGTGGCATCCTAAACTCACTGATGAACCAGAAAAAAAAGAAAGAGGAAGCTAAGAGTGATAAAAGTTCTTGAAACTTCAAGGATACAAAATATAAACAGGGTGTCATCTGCTTCTGCAAGTGAAGGCAACCTGGTCAGTCTGGATTCAGTGAATTGTTTTTTAGCTCTCTTCATGACGCAGAATGGACTAAAAGCTTAAAAACAGGTTTAGATGAGGCAGACATAATTTGTTCTTGTTTCATCAGAACATCAATTGTGACTGAGGAGGGATTTAAATATCTAGGCTTAGGTCCTCTAACTAGCTTGAGCTAATAGCTTCTAGTCAAAACAAGGTATTCTTTGCTGTTTATGAAGTTGAGTTAAAACACTGCAAGAGTGGAGGATTTAAGTTTAAACACTGTAAATGAAATATACACGAACACTTATTTTGTATTGGCTGCTTTAGAACAGGCTCACAAAAATTATCATCATCATCATCATCCAGACAAAGCCACAAGAAGAGGATAAAGCTGTCCTGTCTGTTTCCAAGCATAAGACAGGGGTAAATTGATACCCACTTCACATGCTTTCATAAAGCCCCTGTAAAAGCATGAATAGGTGCTTTGAGACGATGGAAGGCAGTTGGAACCCTGAAAGCAATCCAAAATACGCTTTTGATTATAGATTTATCATGCATGCTTTCTGAAAATTTTACACTAAAGAAACAGAAGTCACCCAATGGGGTTTGCTTCTTCAGTTCAGCTGTTCTAGTCACCTTTCCATTTGCCTTACCAGTGTCAATTTAAAACGTGGGCCAGGCACAACTGGCTCATAATGAAGAGATGACATTGGGATTACATTCCATTTATTTAAGTATTATTACAGTAAGAAAAAGATTGCACATACAGGTGTCTTCCTAATTTTAAGTAGTGTTGCAAATTGTCCACCGTCCTAGTTGCCCTCTCTAAAATAACCTGGACAGATCCTAATTCCACTGCAGCTCCTTTTTGAACAAGATCACAGGAACAAAAGCTTTGTGGATTTCAGCACCAAGTATCCCAACCTCAGCACTGAACCCCCTCAGCAGCATTTTCCCAGATAATATTCTTCAGATTACTCCTGAACATCACTCAGTCAACTTCCAAACTTTCAACTTTCATTTCCAAAATTACGTATTAATATGAAAGATACCTCGGTTTATCTAGCCAGCACAGCAAAACAGCACTGTAGTATGAAGTACGCTCAAAAAAAAAAGAAACACTTGAAAGTCAATTCCTTTTTCTGCTTCCAGAATGTTTGGTGTTTTAGTTGTAGAAGACAGAACTATGCAAACAGGACCCCCGTACAAAAACCATGGCCCACAAGAGCTGCACAGGAGAGGCAGCTTCTACTCCAGAAATCTAAGAAAGCTTTCTACACTGTTGTAACAGGACAGGAAGATAATCTATTTAACTGAGATGCATTTTAGTGCCTAGCTCCCCTGACAGCCCTGGAGGTCACTGCCTAATGCTGCATGAATCATCTGTGACTTTCCAAGGAGCAATTCCCACAAGCAAGAAAGCACAGCCAGAAAACGAGTGCCTCAATACCAGAGCATTTAGCACATGCAGTCGAACACATATAAGGTGAAGTAGTTGTGGTTCTTTTGGCATGGAAGACACCAATTGGCTTTGATTGAGCTACAACTCCACGTACCAACCTGGGCTGAGCGGGTTGGAAGGGATACACCTGCTAAATATCAAGGGGAGCTCCACCTTCATTGTGCTGCTCGTGCTTTCAGATCTAGGTACATCTTACAGGCATAGCATGGAATTCCAGATGACCCTGCCTTACTGCCCTTCACTGCATCTTGGACAAATTACCAGAAATCTAGACTTTCAGGATGTTCTGAATGACTACAAAGAGGTACTCATAGGAAATCTTGTAGATTGGCATGGAAAAGCTCTTACTGTGGAGACAGCACGGACAGTGTGGGCAGTGCATGTCAAATCTACTAATACATGCAAAAGGAAGTCATAAATAGCTTAAGGATGGCATAAAACCAGACAGATAGCAAAAGGAAGTATTGAGAAGGCTTTTTCAGTTAAAGGTAAGACCTTTCTTCTTGAAGTGGTAGAAAAAAGGGTTTAGGAAGGGGAGATAAGGTCAGGTTACCAGATAATGCAGTCTTCCTGGGTGGCAGGATATCTGCCAAATGAAATGAGACAGCATGAATGTTAGAGATGCCAGAAAGGAAGGAGCTGGTTACAGTAATTAAGGTCTGAGGTGCTGAGCTCTGCACCAACTGCCTCAAAAACAGTTCAGATGGGTCAACCAAGACATCTGACCAGAGTACAGCTGCAACCCACACAGCTAACAAGATACTCAGCTACTCAGTGAGCACTGAATTCTCCTCTGGTGTACCATCCATGCCCCTCCCCAAGCTCCAGAAGACCCTGCAGAGACAAATGGAGGTCAGACAGTGAAAATGAGTGAGTTAGAGATCAGAGGGTGTAAAGGTAGAGGCAGAGACTATCACCAGAAGAGACTGAAAGGTATGAGATTTGTTTATCTCACAAAAGAGGCAGATAGGAAGGCATACAGTAAGATAAAACACCAAATATTCTAGAGAAGATATGTCTGACATTTTTCTCTAACTTGCTGCATAACAGAAGAATAAAGGAACTTTCAATGAAATGAAGACCTCATGCATTCAAAGCCGATCAAATGAAATTCTCTTTCACATAATGTGTAATTGGACAGTGGAAGATATCACCACAGGAAGCACTGAGGTCAAGAACTGTGCAGGATTCAAAGAAGGATTGGATGGTTATATGGATCACAGGAATATCCAGTCAGAACAATTATGCTAAACTTTGGAAAAAGTAAAAAGACGAGCTTTCAGAATTTAAGCCAGTACCTGACTACGGGAGAATTAAAATTAGGCTTCTGTAAGGGTAGATTATTCCACATCTTTCTCGGAGGTCCTTTTGTCTTCTTTGAGAGAAGTTGATGCTGCTCTCTTTAGGCCAAAACATCACAATTTTCTAAAAAATTTACTAAAAAATTTCTATTTTCCCACATCCACATAAGCTTTAGAAGCATTGAATAGCTTTGTGTAGCTGCAATAATGTCAGAAAATTCAAACCCTCCTTTTTTCACTGGTGATACAGCCATGGCACCGCCTGCAGTCAATCAGCACAAGGTTTTATCTCAATTTTCTTTATCATATCCTTGTAGACATGGAGAAACAGCATTCACTGCCTCCCTCACCTCACCCCAGAGACCAGCTCAGTCTTGTCAGCTCCTTTTCACTGTCTTGCATTCCCTCTTACAGAAGAGGCAAAACTTGATCAGGCCCTAAGCTTAATCCAGTAGCAAGCTCTCTGTTGGGAGGCTTGTGCGAATGAACCTCTGATTTCCTGACAATATACCCCAAATACTGTCTTCTCTGGCCATGGTGCTACATGGAAGGAGCCCAGGCGTTCAGTCAATGTCCATGCAGTTAACTTGTATGCTCTAAACCATATCTACCAGCTTCAGGACCTCAGGGCTAAGCAGGATATACAGGCTCCATCCAACTCCCGCTGCAGTGGCAGCAGTTCTGTATTTGCACGACAGCACATCAGTAAATTTACTTCAAGTGCCTCTCTAATGCCTGCCCAAACATGCATTATTTTTCTAGGCATAGTTTCCTAGACAGGCATAGGCACCTGAAACCTATTTAATTGGAGTTTTAGTGCTTACACCCCCTTTTGCAGGTATACTTGCTTCCAGTTTTTCCCTCCTTCCCTAGCCTGGTAAACTACCTGTTGACCTCAAATTTAGCCTGTTGCTGTCCCAACTTTTTGCAAGTAGCAGCCCAACAATCTTGCTCTTAACTAGACCTGAAAGAAGACAGGGCAATGTTTACTTTGCCCCTACCCTTTTCTCCTCTTTGAATGTGGTTTGGGGGAACCCACATCCGGTATGGCTTATGTGCAAAGGTTATTCATTCTATTAGCAGACAGATAGGTACAGCTTAGGAATCTGCACAAACAGAATCCAAATAAAAACAAACCCTGAAACCCTGGGGAGGGATTCTTCCCTTAAATGATTTTCCTACTTTTATCTGTGTCTTTATTTGTCCTCCTGCTTGTTCTACAGGATACCTCCAGGTACTGTAATTGGGCATCACTTGACTGAGTTATGTGTTCCTGAAGCTGTATTTCACCATAGCCAACCCAATGGAGTCAGAAGGTAACTGTCCTTTACTTGTGCAGCAGTTTGTGAAGTTTCCACTCTCTGCTCAGTACCACTTCCTTAATTTTTGTAATCTTGTATTACTACAAGTATTTTCTGGTATCTGTACTGATCATTACTGTAATTTTAAAATCTCTTTAAGGTCTCTTTGACCCCTCAGAATGAGCCTCTTAACTTTGCCTCAGAACTGAAATCATTGAAATCATTAAGAGTTTAGTTGCTTTATAATGCACCTTTCTCCAAACATAACCTTCCTGAGACAGTGACCCATGCTCCCTGCAGTAGTCTGGGGCCTAATAACCATCTTCCAGAGGACTGTATTGCCTCTTTGCTGGTGCATTATAGCTCACTGTTCCATTGGTCTAGTGTCTTGTTTGCCTTTTTTATTGCAGCTGTGCACTGAAGTGACGTTTCCTGTGTGCTTTTTTCCACAGTAACCCCTTTCTGTCTCTGATCAGCGTGTTGAATGTAACACCCATTCCCTACATTTGCTCTTTGTTCCCAGACTAATTACTTTTCATTTTCTACACCAAGCAGCATTTGCCATCTGCTGCCTCATCAACTAAATGATCCAAATCCCTTTTGAATCCACTTGCATTGTTCCTTATTGCTTCTATGTGCTTCCAGTTTCACCATCCAACCAGTGATTTCATGTACACAGTGCTCAGCTGAGGGGCAGTAGCAGAGAAATGGGAAACCACAGGATCTTCTTACACCTAGGGCAGAGCATCCTGCCTGGATTTCCCACTTGCTGCATTCATATAGAAAAGAAGGGTTAGCTTTGGCAAAAAGATTAGGCTCAAATATGCTTCAGCCTGCTTGAGATAAAGGATGGCTTTAAGCCCAGGCCCTGTGCGGGAGGACAGTGCAAGGCAGTCTTTTACACCAGGGATCCCAAGATGGGATGCAGCTTTCAGAGACCTCATCTGGTGTGCCCACACCAAGATACAGCATGTAGTGCACTGCCCACCTCACAGCTCCCACAATGTGTCCTGGCAGAAGAGGCACATTCCACATCTCCTCACGCCATGTCCTGTTTGTGTGTGCGCGGCTGTCTGCACACGTGTGAAAATGGGGAAAGGGGAAAAGGAAAGGTGAACCTGGAAATGAGACTTCACCCATACAGAAACCAGCACTGTTATAGCCCTACAGGCAAAAGGATCAATTTCCTCTCAGCCCAACAGGGCAATTTCTGAAAATCCAGCACAAAGACCTAATTGTGGGTGACCCAACTGTGGCCTTATGGTACGTGAAGGGAGAACACAGAAAGATAGACAGAGACTACTTGCAAGGGCATGTAGTGACAGAACAAGGGGGAATGTCTTCAAATAGAAAGAGAGCAGGTTTAGATCAGATAGTAGGAATAAATTCTTTATTGTGGGGGTGGTGAGGCATGGGGACAGGTTGTCCAGAGAAGCTGTAGATGTCCCATCCCTGGAAGCGCTCAAGACCAGTTAGATGAAGGGCTGAGCAACTTGGTCCAGCGGAAGATGTTCCTGCCCATGGCAAGAGGGCTGGCATTAGGTGATCTTTAAGGTCCCTTCCAACCCAGGCCATCCTATGATGATTTTATGAACTTGTTCTGAAATCCCCCAGGAAATGTCCTGTGTGTGGAAGACCAGATATATGTGTAAGAATCAGGGGTCAGCTGGAGACACACACTTTTTTCCAGGCTCTGAGAACCAGAACAGTGCGGGCTAAGTACTGATGCTTTTAAAACAGGGTTTATGGGCAGGCTTATGCTGGGCTGAAGCATGTGCCACATAGCATTCTCTTGGAAATTTTTTTCTGTCTCAGCAATAGGAAGCCTGACTTGCTGGTCTATTGCCTTTGTCTTATTTTGTTTGTCATTTAAGAAATAAAATGTCTTGGATCACCCAGGGTGAGCAATCTTCGGGACGATTTTTACTTTGGTCTTCCCTTGAAAGCATTGCACACACTTGATGCATTAGCAGTTGCCTATCCAAGATACAGTCAGGTAAGAGACAACTTGTGCATTGCTTGCAAATTTTCTAATAATTTATTTATGTGGAAAATTACCACAGAATGGTTCATTCAGAAGGTTAACATTTTGCAGCTGTTTTAGGGTCCACATGTAAAATGATCTATTTTTTCTTTGCAGTTCACTGATTTTCTGAATCCCAAATTCAGAAAGACCGAGCTTGATTTCAAACATTTGCTGCTCCCATTTATAGTGTTTTTACATGGTGATTTGAGTTAGGACTGCAAAACATAGATAAATCTTTAATAAGCTGTGAACGTCACAGGAAATAATTTGTGATTTGCCCTTCTCGGGCAGGCAATCAGCATAACCAGCCAAACTAACTTGTCCTTGGCTGTGATTGGAGATACTGCTTTTTATCCCAAATTTTTCACATTTAAAATCAGCTGGAGTTCTAGATGCTTGGCATTTTTGAAAAACAATTTTTAACTCTAGTCGAGCACGGGAAACTTAGCATTTACTTACTACACTCACATCCTCTGTTCTGCTACAACACTGCAGTAGGAAAAAAGAGTTTTGCTAATTCATGGCATTCTTTATTAATATGTAAATAAGAGGAATTCATCACAGTCATGACTGGAAAGATTTTTCATAGTCTTCCTTTTAGTCTTAGGTCTCTAATAAAAGAATGAAGCACTAAGCTAAATTTCACTTAGTTTCATGTCTGAAGAGTTACCATTCTGGGAGAACAGTGACAGCCAGTATTCAGCATTTTTAAACAGCAAAACTGCTGCCAGCTGGTTTAGACCTGTTCCTGTACATCACAGGTGTATGATTTGTGCAGCACACAGCCTCACAGAACTGCCTGGAATTCAGGAGTGTGACTGGACCGTGCATCTCTAGTATTATTTGACTCACTGGAACTTCCCAAAACCTTCTCTATCATAATATTTAGACCCCACCTGGCACCTCAGTCTTGGTTTCCCTTCTGGCAAATTTGCATACAATGAAAGCAGGATGGGAATCTTGCAAGAAGGGAAGGATTCCAAGGTTCCCTCAATGTCAGTATGATTTGCTCTATGTCATAATATGAAGCAATTGAAATTCTCTCCAAAAACACTGCACAGGCGTCTGTCTACAGGCAACTCAACCAAAGAAAAAAACCCCAAATTTGTATCGACCAATCTCCTCCTCTGGCTCACAGACATCCTCCAGATATTTTCGTACCTCTAGCTTCAGCACAGATTTTTCTTTTTCCTACTACTTTCTACTACTAGCATAGTCATAATACTCACGCCATTTCATCCTTGCTGACATGCTGTCCTCTTTTTTCCCATTTTACTATCCATATTCTACTTGTTTATCCCTTCCTTTAGTATTGTGGCAATTCTGACTCTCTCTGGGACTCCACACTGGGCTGAGAGCCAGCATGGGCCAGATCCATTCAAGAGGCTGTTTTCTCAGGAGCTGTCAGTTTTCCTGTACCTCAGAACAGCCAAAGGATAAAGTGTTAAGAAGACTGTGATGCATGGCAGAGAAGTGAGAAGAATATGAAAGACTGACTTTTGTGACTAACATTCATCTTAGCTAATACCAAACATTCCAAAGTACAGACATTTACATATGAGCTAGTCACCCTAGAGTCTGTATAGTCAGCTACATTCAAGGCTTGCTCAGCTGTGGGTATCTAAATTAGGAGAAATTAATTCAATCCTGCACTTCTGGTTCAAATCTTCTGTATCAGCATTCACTAAATCCACTTCACTGATGCCAACAGTATTTTTCAATACTGACATTCTTAGAGATACCACAAGATATAACATGAAAAAGTATGCCAGAGTACAGCTCTGTCTTCCAAAGTACCTCAAGATCCTTCCTGCCTGTTAACTGCAAGTTGCAGTAGAATCTGTAAATTGTTTGGTATTCACTGTTATTCAGGAACCCTGAGAGACAGAACAAATACATTGACTAATTTCTACCATGGAGAAGCTGAGCTCTCCTATGGCTTTAGAGAGAAAGAACCCCAGCAATAATTCCTTGCCCTCTGTGCAGAGAGAAGAGAATATGTAAGCCTGTCTGAATGTTGTCAATGGCATACATTAAATCTCTGACCACAATACCAACCAAAAAAAAAAATCTTGGAAAATCTTAGAGGGAAGTAAAATATATGGACTTCCATATAACTGAGATCCCAAACAATTCTGAGAAGGAAAACACTGACTTCAAGCAGAAAAAGGGAAAAGAACTGGAGGTAACTGGCCCCATAAGAGAACAATCCTTCCACCTCCTTAACACAGACTACCTAGAGTTCACAGCAGAAAATGAACATTTCAGAGAGGAAGAACTCTCCTCCGAGGCAACTTGTAAACAGGCCAGCAAGGGGGCTTGTAAAGTCCTGCAGTCAGCAGGGAGTCCATCTGCTGGGTCACTGTCAAGAGAGATTCATGTCTCTGAATATGGAGAAACAGGCCAGTTAGGTGAGAGACACAGCTTTAGGCTTCTTTATATTATTGTGATCCAGTATGCCTACCTAGGGTTTTGTTGTTGGTTTGAGGTTTCTTCCAGTCGCCTAGCAGTGACTTTGTTGTTTTGAATAGACTGTCTGGTGTTGTAGCAAGCAACTGCTTCAGGTAGAACCCTGCATGAATGTCTGTGTCCAACAATGCTCCAAGCTTGGCTGGGAACAATCAAGAAACTATAAGAACCACAGCAAATGAGATCAAGGACTCCATTTCAACTTCTCTTTGAAACAGAGAGGCAAAACTTGTAATCAGTTGTCGGAGTCCAGGGCACTCCTCTGACTGCCCTGGAGGGTCTGAGATACTGGCAGGGGGTCAGGGTCCCCCCTGCACAGAGCCCCAGAGAGACACTGTCCTTGATCTTGGTCCATGGAAAAGTGTTCAGCTTGTGAAATGAATTACAAGTCACGAGAATGTAACAAAAATAATAGTAATAGTAGTTAAGTGATCACAGGGTGCAAATGTAGAATATTAGAGTTTTTAAAAAGGGGTCAGAAGAAAAAACATGGAGGACAAGGGTGTGGTCCTTGTCCTTTTTATCCTTCTTGTCATCCATTTTTCTGCTGTGGTGGCTCACAGGGATTGGTGGAGGATAGAGGTGACATGTCTAACATTAGCAGTAGGTATTGGTGATTAATGGTAAATAAAGGATACATAGAACATGGTATAAAAGGTTTTGCCCGCCTGTCGTGGGCGGAAGTCGTCTCATGCCCTCACTGCAACAAGACCTTGGCAGGGCACAGAAAGAATTTGTAGATAAGAAATAATAAACAACCAAAAGAAAACCTGAAACGGCGGCTTTCAACTCTTCTTCTGCTTCAGCATGGGGCACAGGGAAAAAAGACTCTCATCTGACATGTCTTGGGAAACACAAACCCGAGAATCAGTGAGTATTAGCCTAGGAAGACAGTGAAAATAAAATGTCAATGGAATAAAGGTGCACATTATATCTACATATGCATAGTATACTCTTACTTAATATCTTTGAGCATTGAGCCACAGTTTCAGATTCATTAAAAATGGGGCTGCAGGTGGCAATCCAGTCATGTATATTTGCTCTTCATACAAGCAATTTTGCACGGAGGGAACTGCTAAAATGGAGATACCAGAGCACTATTGAGACGATGTAGAAATCTTTGCAGATGTGCAATTTTCATCTAAAATAAATTCTACTGCAGTGTCCTAAACTGCTTCAGCACAAAATTAGCCAAAATAAAACTTATTTTTATGTATTCTTCCCAGTTGCAAGGGTAAGGGCACATGCAGCCCTGATATATGCCTGGGGGAGGATTCTTCACCGTTCAGCTGTGCCCACAGGATCTGCACCAGCAAAGAGTGCTGCACCCACCAATGGTAATGAGAAAGAGGAAGACAGAACTGAGAGATCTTTAGACTCTTCAGTAAATCAGCACTGTGTAAAATAGGCCTGGTGCATTGCTCCATTCTGGACACTAGTGCACCTCTCCAAAGTGACTACTGGAGGGTAAAGTAGGTTCATAAAATAAAGCCATGAGAACAGGCCAACAAGCCAGCAAGTTTTACTCTTAGCTGGGCAGTTTGAAGACATGAGACAAATATCTGCTGGTGACACCTTTCCCTTCAACCACTGGTCCTGTGATCTGCAGTAGTAACACAACAACCATATTGCTCCATCATTAGCAAAATGCCTGAAGCTAACGTTGGCTCTGATTCTTTCCAACAGCCTTTCCAGGTTTGTTTGTTTTTCATAATTGCTTTGCTTCCTGCCATTCTTTACCTAGGTTTTTATTTTTGCCTTGAGAATGCCTTCTGTGCAAAGAGCCTCACAGCCACTTCCCCTAACGCCAGGCCCAAACGTAGACTGCTGCTCTCTGCAAGTTTTGATTTTATGTTATTTTATCCTTTTAGAACTGTTCTTAGTTACATGCTGAGAAAAATTTTAAAGAAGGTGGGTGGGAACAGATTGTTTGCAAGTGTAGATTATCCTGCAGAGGTTTGGTGGGGTTTCGTTGTTTGTTTGGGGTTTTTTTCTGCGATGCTTAAAAATCTCACCAGAGGAACGGGGATTTCAATCCCTGGCTAGAAATCTTCCTTAGGTTCTTTCACTATTGAAAGAATGAGAGCAGTTCTGCTTAGTGAAACTAATTAATCATAATTGTAATTAAACATATTACACTTCAAAATATCTGACTGCATTGTGGTTTAGGAGCTAACAAAAATAGGCATAATGATTAAGAAGTGGATGTAGGCAGTGATATGTAATATATTAATGTTACAACCAGACGCTGCAGATGAGATTTTGCAACAGCAGCTTCACTGGTTACCATGAAACAATAGTGCTCGTTCAGGAAACTACTGCAATAATCCTGCAGCTTTTACATGTCAATATTTAGGGCATTACTACAGCAGGCTGTGTTACTACAGCATTGCAGGAGTTGTGAAATGCGTCTCTGTCGTTCGTAATTACCTCGGCCCTGCCAGAGACGTGCGAAGGTACAGACGAGCACGTTTCCCGTCGCTGTGGCTCTGCGGCCGGCTCCTGCCGGGAGGACGGCAGGGGTGCCAGGGGCTGCCCGGAAGGCGGCCCCGAGGGCAGAGGGGCGCGGCGGGGCGGGCCGCGCCCGCAATGCAGCACCGCCTCGCCGGGAGCCGCCCCGGGCGGCACAGCCAGCCGTGTCCTTCCCTCACGCTGTCCCCGCTGCCGCCCGGGACAGGGCTGCCCGGTGCCATCCCCTCCCCGGGCTGCGCCGGCCGTGCCCATCCCTGATCCCTGATCCCTGATCCCTGATCCCGGCTGGCTGCTGCAGGCCGTGCGGATGTAACACGTGTCTGCGCGGACAGCAGCACCGCACTGACGGCCACAGCCTGAGCCACTGGCGGGCAGCCGTGCTGGGCGCGCTGGGGATCAGACAGCTCTGTACTGAAACAGCCTTCTGTGGATTGGGCGGAGACAAACACCGGAATGAATTACAAGGCTGAACCTGTTGATATGAAAGGGTCCAGAGACGGAGATGCATTCAGTGTTCCCTATCCTCATCCCTGTGCTGCCTGAATAAAAATCACCTCTGAATTTGCTGATGAGAACTGAACCCGAGTTGAAACCACCCAGTGTAAATTTGACACACGTGATCCTTCCAAGAGCTCCTGAAGCAGGAGAATGTAGGAGTGAGAAGTAAGGGCCTTCCGACAAGGAAAAAGTCCACTGCAACTCTTCTCAATTGGTTATTTGTCTGTCATGACTGCTGCTTACAGCAGCTGCAGGCCGGTGACTGCCATGGTAAAGCAGTGAGCAGCAGCTGTCAGTTTCACCTTATGGCCCCTCTCTGGAACTGGATGAAGGTGGCAAAGACACCTTCTACTATACAAACAGCTTGGCTCTGGTAGAGCCAAGCAATTGGAAGTGCTCTGCCCCTTAAACACAACTACCTGCAGACCAGCAAAACAGCAAGGAATGGCATACCCCAAGTTTTCTTCTTCCTCTGTGGAATATCAGAAGATTGGTGCTCTGTTGGCCCTTGCGTTGGTGTGTAGTTGATAGCCCAACACCGCCCTGGGAAACACATGAGATTAGAAAGAATACACAGAAATATCAGCATGGGGAGGGATCTTCAGTCAGTGGCTTTACGTGCCCTTTCTGACAATATGAGACCCAGAGATGTCACAACAGAAGCCTTCAGAGGCCATAGCAGCCATAGTCACTGCTTGGTCATGCCTCCCATATTAGGCTGCAAGTAGCATGACCCTGAGCCTCTTGAGTTTTACCTGGAAATGCCTTTGTGCTGAAGTTACTGAAATTACATCAGACATACTTTTTGTAAGTTGCAGCAGATTTTGACTCAGAAACTGAGATTTACAGGTAATGACTGCTCAACAATAACACCTCATTGAGATGTCCCAGCTAAAACCTCAGTCCCACTGGACGCCTAGTACCTCTCTCCCCATCCTCAGATTTGATTCCAAACTCAATGAAGACAGCAAGAATGCTTTTACTGAAGTCAGCAGGCTTGAATCAGGCTTCACCCTGTAAATATTTACCAATGACTAAGCAATAAACCCCGTTGCCAATCTGGCTACTATAACCTAAGATGCTTCTCTGTCAGTTCAGGAGCTCACAGGTGAAGATGAGTTACAGTGTGAGGGCATTAAAAGATAGAAGATAACTTACTGCTGTTATTTTTTTGGCCCTTTTCCTAGACTTCGCTATTTTTATCCTCTTTTAAACATTAATTCCATTTTCTGTTTCCTCCTAAACTAATATTGGCCTATTTTAACTAACTGTATCTATTCTTTGCTGAAAGTATAGAATGGCTATTTCAGGTTTTTTCACTGGTAACTCTTACCCCAGCTATATTTCACAAAACAAAATAGCTGTCCCCACATGCCTCTCTAAATAATTGTTGGTTCCTCTTATAATTTGCTTATATGTCAGTTTCTATTTAAAAATAAAATACAATCATTGACTAACCATTTAAAAGCTGTTCTTGCTAACTTAAATTAATCCCTATTCCACTTGTCTTTCTGCCTTACTGCTCCACAACTGCCCCCTAGAGAAATAGCTCTGTAAGAAAAAAATAATGCACATATCCAGTCATGCAATACTTTTAACAGTTAGTTTACTCCAGACTGGCAAGGACTGGGATTGGTACAGTCATTTCCTGGAAAAACTGGAAAATGCTGGCCCAGTGAAATGGAAATATTCTAGATAATGTTTGTTTTCTAAACAGTATTTTTCAGAACTTTTGTTTTCAGGTAATATAATGGCTGATAAAAATTAGACTGAAAGCAGCCAGCCACAATGTCTCCAAAATTTGACTTAAAGCTGGTCAAAACTCTAGTTAGTACTTCCCTCTGACAGGAAACGCCCACATTGTGAAGACAGGTTTCATTAAAATACTGAGCGAAAGTGAAATATCTGGGTGTTTCTCATGAAGGTGCTAAGAGTTGTGCTATAAATATTTCTCAAAGTGAAATGCAGCAACCACTGGCTCAAATAGCTGGTGCTCAGCTGAGAGAGACAGACCTCAACCTGAGTTTTCCTTATCCTGTATGGATATCTTGAGCAGTATGTAACTAGATATGGGTGAAAGGGTGGACATTCATTAAGTTTTTGATGTTATCACGCCAAGTAGAGAAAAAAAAAAATTTCACCGTTTTTCACTGACCAGGAAAACTGGGGCAATGCAGATGGAGAAAAAAGGGTTCTACGTAAGCCCTTGTCTTACAATGACAGATAACTTCATCCCTGGAACTAAATCCATATGGGTCAGAGTCTATCTGACTGGTATGGTTACAACCAAATTGGAGTTTTGCCTAGTATCAATGGGGACTCCTAGCAGATGTTTATGTGGACACAGTTGTAGGACTGGGGCTATTTGCTATTTATGTAACAAATTGCATATAACGGAATTAGAATAAGTCAATAGTAATTTTTATGTAAAATACATAAAGTAGCACAATTAGTAAGACTGATGTTTCTAAGTATTTCTGTCTTATTTTCCCTACATTCCCATACCACTATTACATCTGCTTTCCTATACAGTAATCTCCACATACCCTATGTTTTCCCCCCACAATTGGCCCTCTGTTCCTCTCAGCCTCCCCATGGATACACTCCAGAATATCTCCAGTAAACTGAAAGGAGGTTGTAGCCAGCTGGCGGTTCACTCTCTTCTCCCAGGCAACTACTAACAGGACAAGCTGTGCCAGGGTAGGTCCGCGGTGGACATCAGGGGGAATTTCTTCGTGAAAAGAGTTGTTAAATATTGGAATGTGCTGCCCAGGGAGGTGGTGGAATCACCATCCCTGGAGGTGTTCAGGAAATAACTGGATGTGGTACATAGTGCTGTGGTTTAGTTGACAAGGTGGTAACTGGCTAAAGGTTGGATTTGGCAATCTTGGAACGTCTTTGCCAACCTAAAGGATTCTGTGATTCTGCAATTAAAAATGCAGAATCGCATGGGAGGAGCCAGTGGGAGTTATTCCTGTATCCAGCACGCGAGAGGAACAAACAGGCCTTTATTCTGGGGAAGAAATCCTTTCTAGAGTGAGGGTGGCGGCGCCTGAACCTGGCTCAGCTCCAGTTCATCCCCGAGGACACAGCCTGGCCGGGGACAGGGCTGGGCGGTGACCCCGCTCCCGGGTCCCCGGCCGGAAGATGGACGCAGGGCGGGCAAACACCGCCACAACCCCACTCGGGCTTTCCTCACCCGCCTCCTGGCTGCAGGGCGGTCCCCGGGCGCGGGAGCTCCGGGCCGTGCTGGGCACGGCAATCCGCTGTGCTGGGCACGGCAATCCGCTGTGCTGGACTCGGCTCCGCTCCCCTCCCGATACCAAAACCCCCGCCCGCCCGTGCTTGCGGCGCGCCCGTCGGGCCGCCAGAGGGCGNCCCCGCCGTCACGTGCCCGCCGTGCCAGCACCCCCGCCGCCGCCAGGCGGTTCTCTCGCTGCGGGCGTGCCGCTAGGGGGCGCCGCGGCCCAGGGGCCCTGCCCGGGCCGGCGCGCGCCGTTTGTTGACCGCGCGGCGGCGGCGGGTTGGTGGCGCGAGACTCTCCCGTGACGCGCTCGCGGGAAGGGAAGGGGGTGGGGGGTGGAGGAGGGGCCGTGCCGGGGACACCGAGCGAGGTGCGGGGGGAGAGAGAGAGAGCGGCCGGCGCTGGGGAGGAGGAGGAAGAAGAAGGCGGGCAGGAGGCGGCGGTTGCGTGCGTCCGTCCGTCCGTCCGTCCGTGCCGGAGGGTGAGCCGCGATGTGAAGCTCCACACACACACAACACGCACACACACACTCACACACACGGCCCGCCAGGGCAGGAGGCAGCGGCGGCGCTCCCGGGAATGTGTGTCTGGGACGCGGCGGAAGGTGAGCGGTGGCGGGGCTGGCGGAGCGGGCGCCTTCTGCCCCGCGGCGCGGCGGCCCCCATGGCGGGAGGGACGTGCTGGGGGTTGGCTCGGGGACGGGGAGAAGGAAGGCAGGGAGGAAGCGAGGGGGAGCGGGAGGCAGACGCGGGCCCCGCAGCCGCTGCCCTGCTTCACAGCCCCTCCCTGGGCCCGCGGCCTGGGCCTTCCCCGTTCTCTTCCCGGCGCGGGAACGGGGGGAAGGGAAAGGGGAACCGCGCGCGGCGTTATGTAACCGGCGCGTGGGGGCCTCGGCTGCCCGCGCGCGGGAGGGCGGAGGGGGACACGGGGACAGACCCCTGTGCGCGCCCGCGAGGCGCCGCGGGTGCGCGCCAGGTGTGCGCGTGTCCGGGTCACCCGCCCCTTCCCGCACCTGTGCATCTGTCTGTCTGCCTGTCTTGTCTGTGCATCTGTGTCTGTCACATGGGGCCTGCGCTGTAGACACAACATGGGTCCCCCAGGCAGAGCCGGGGCGAGCGGGGCTGTGCCACAGCTTTCTGCCAGCGCTGAGGGGTCACTGCAGGGAAATAGGTTGCAGGGGGAGGAGAGGGGAAGCCCAGGCGCGGCCGTGCCCTCTGGAATGCTCCCCGCGCTGTAGCAGCGTGTATCTTGTCTGCGGTTTCCCGTAGTGTTTGTCACAAGTTGTATTTGCTGAGCAATAGTGCTGGGTATAACCCATGTGCTGAAGGGAAGAGGGAGGACCTGTGCTTGATGAGTAAGCCCGTGCTTACCAACACTGAGGGACACATGTGTTCACGTTTTGACTCCTTCCCCGTCTGATTTTGATGCTTTTTGCCGTACAGTTACCGTTGACTTGACCTGTCATACTGAGCTAAAAGCCCCTGATGGGAAATGCGCTGTAATGGCACGTTAACCTTAGGAAGGAAGAGGAACATAGTATCACCAGCACGTTTGTGGTTTTGGTAGAAAGTCTGTATGTTATGTGCTGTAATACTCCATTATTTCTGATGCTTTAGAACTAACATCACAGTCTTCAGAATGACAGGGCTGTGAATACTTGTGTTAATAATTGTCTTAATGCAAAGATGAGTTGATGTTTTTGTGCATCTTGATCTAAAATCCAGGTCCTACCTCAAATTTGACACCATAATCAAAAAAAGCAAAACCAGGGGACTGTGATTTTATGATCTGAATTCTTTATTCATTTAGATGCAATTGTTGCTCAAATATAACTGGTTTGAACAGTTACCTAATAACCATTAGTTGCAAGAAGTTACAGGTAAAATTTGTTTCTCAAATAGTCCTGTCTTGCTAAGGTTTATGACGTTAGCACAAATGAAATCCAAGATCAGACAGAAATCCAAATCTCTGACAAATTCCTTGCCATCTTGCCTCAAGCATGTAGTTATTACCCATTCCCACCATATTGGTCTTTCATTCAGTTCATTTCTTTTGCTGGATAATGTACCAAATCCCTGTTAGTAAATAATCCCAAGCTGTCACACTGGAGGTCACTCGTAGGACAGTGTTAGTAGAGGCACAGTGCAGACACCTGCCTACCACCAGTGACTCACTGACGTTTGAAGAAAGATTGTTTTAAAAGTAAAGCACTAATAGGAAAAAATCATTAGTATATTTGAAGCCTCAGCTGTAAGGTGGTTGTACATTTTTTTTCTGTGTACAGTATGTGTTTTTTCAGTACATTATTTAGTAATGGGCCCTTCAAACCTAGGACCAGTCCATCCCTCTGAATAGTACACACGCTCTGGTACATCCTGTTCTGGTGCAGTGATAGTGTGTTGTAACAGAGTGCCAATTTTCGTTAGTTGTTTCTGATCCCTTGACCCACATGACTTATTGAAAGAATTATTGTGGCAAATTTTCAATCTTTCTACCATCCCTTTCATCTACTAGAGGGATTAAAAAAAAAGTACGAATTAAATCTGGTTTTGAGTAGGTAGAAAAAAATTAATATGATTACACAGTCTTTTTTTTAATAACCCAGGACAAGCAGGAAAAAAATAACTTACCTGACCCTGTCATGTGCTTTCCCCATTTAATTTGTTAGCTATTGTTTATTTCATAGAGAATGGATTTTTTTTAATTTAACATTTTTCTCTTTTAATTAAAGGGGTATCTTATTATCACTGAGATCTGTCAGCTCTTAGGAGGTTTGCCTGGTGTATATATAACAAGGGAGCTAAATATCCAAATGTTGAAATCCTTCTTCAAGAATACAATGTAGATTAATTTCGTGATAGTGCCATGTGTTTACCTAAGCATAGCAAAATGAGGAAAAATTGGAAACAAATAGAAATGAGAGTGGCCATGGAGTTACAAAAAAAGTTTAAGAGAAAGTAAGAGCAAATCTTAAGTGCATTCAAAAACTTATGAGGAATTCTTAGACATGTCATTCCATATACTTGTCAAGTGTCTAACAGATAGGTATTTGTAGTGCTCTGCCCCCGAGAGCAGCTTTTTGCTCTGCTGTGGAAACCAGACAGCATTTTAATTGGACACACAAATGTTTTTAGGGAAGAGGGCCTGCCATGTCTGTGATCCCCTCACTCTCTATTTCACATGGAATATCTGGTGCTCATAAGATAGAAGTCAGAATTAGAATTTCAGAATTAGTCAGAAAGGCTTCTTTCTCAGTGTTCAGCAGAAGAGAGGTGAGTGTGCAGAACAGCCCTGAGTTCTGGGCTGTAATGATAACTTCCATTCCTGTGGCTTTTATTTCAAAACTGACTTAAGGACTGCTGCTGTTGTAGCTAAGGAATCCATGACCATGAAATTCCCCTAGGAGATACTTTTAATTTGGTATACACATAGCAAGGATTGTATATTCCATATTCCTTGCTTAAATGCCTAGGCAGACTGTGGTCCCTGAATTTCAGTGTTAGCTTTTGGGTAAAATAATTCCTTTCCTGTCTCAAAGTTTCAGGTTTCCCATTTGGCGTTCTACAATTTATTTGTGCTGAAGCTGGTGATTTGAAATTCAGTTACTTGCAGAAGTAAAGCTTAGCCATGCTGTGGTTAACTCTTCTGTTGGTTTTGCTTTCCATTCCCACCTATATATAAATACTTTACCCAAGTCCCAGTGTAATGGAGTTCTTGGTTATAACCTCCTTATTTGGTTTGCCTCAATTAATGCACATTGCTTCAATGTCTTAATTTATGAAAGTAAATAACCCTGGAAAAGAGAAAGGTGGTTTCTCTTAGGAGAAGACACTGCTCAGGTACCTTGCAGAATCATTCTTGCAAATGTGGGTTGGATCAGTTTGAATGCCAAACCAAGAAAGCAGTGCAGAAGCTGCGCAGAGTAAGGTCAAGAACTACTCTAAGGTTTTTCCAATTAACATAGAGACTGGCAGTCTTCTGGCAGGGTGAGGTATGTGGTGTATTTTGGCAGAATCCTGGGGACTGTTGACAGTATGTTTTGTAAGATTCTATTTGTCAGTGAATATCCAAAGTAAAATAAAGTTCTGTCTACCCTGTTCATGACTTCACCTCTTTGAGCTGACTCAGATGAGGTGTTTATTCAGGGCATGATGAGTTAGCAAGCATCTTGAACAAATGGTTGTACTCCACTTAGATAATTTTGGAAACATAGGAGCTGTTGCTTTTTAAAGGAAGTAATGGAATTGCTATTAATTCTTACTATCAGGAAAGCCCCTGATCCCATGGCATGTAAGGTAAATGATTAGTAGTTTCCCAAGTAGTGTGAGAGTATTTTACCATTCTGTGAAATTGAATGCGACTCCCAGTTGAAGTAAAGAACTAAAATAATGATCTATATTGAAAGGATACTGTTCTTGATTTCTGAATCTGCTTGTTGTTTTCTGGAAACATTAGAACACTCAGCTAATACTGCATTTTCAGTCACAATTCCTTGCTTTTCATGCTGTAATTGCATTATTTGGTAAGCAGTTTCAAGAATCCTCTTAATAAACCAATAGCAGGGGAGAGGTAAGGTTGTAATGACTTTTTACTGTAATTTCTGGCTGATTGGAAGTTTTAAGTGTTGCCCCTTCCTCTAACTTCTACGTTGATTTTTAACCCAAGTTTTACAAGTGTAGTGTTTGCTTGTGATAGGCCATTTGTGCTCTAGCCATTTGGTATTGATCTGTCTCCACTAAGCAGCAGTGTAACACTGCTGGTTTTATGTCAGAGGTGCTTAAAATACCGACTTAGAACCACTACAGGCCAAGAATACAATTCAGATTTGAGTTTAAATTAACGGCTCTTGAAGAATTAGAGCCTTTTGGTTTTACATCTTAGAACTATATTATTCCTGGAAAATACAGAAACACTGTGCTCTTATTTTTCTCTGAATGTGGGAGGAAACTCGATAATATGTTGGGTCAGATCAGAAGTTTTTTTTGTTAATAACAAGCAAACACGCTGAAATACTTTCCCTTTGTGTTCCGAGCCTCTGTAGTTTGTTACCTAAAAAAAAATAGAATATGTTTTTATTCTATTTAACTATTCAACAGATATGGACTTTTAGCATCCTTGGTATCCCGTGTGAGATAATCTTCAGATAAACTAGCCTATAAATGAAAAAATATTTTCATTTCTTTTGATCTCTCCACTTGCTAGATTCTTCCTAGTCTTATTGGTCTGAGTTGATGAAAAAAAGTAATATCCATGGACTAAAGAAAGATGTAGAAAACTTGAGTAGAAACTTGGAACTTCAAGGCTAAGCATAGAAGCCTTATGTTGTAAAGATTTTACTTCAAAAAAGATTTTGCAGCTTTGAGAGTTTCAAAGGCAATGTCAGAAAAGCATTTGGGAACTTGACTATGCAATGTCAGTTGAAATTTAGTGATGTCATTCAAAAGCTGCTATGAACAGAAAATCTGCCTATTTCAATACTGAATCTGTAGTTATTAATGCTTTTGCTGGTAAAGTTGTTAAGAGTTTTGCTGCCCTAATGAGTAAAGAGTCCTCCTTAGTATTTGACATCATCTACCATTTGCAAAGTGGATGCCTTCTCGCTCGTTTTCCCTGAAAAGCCTGGCAGGATCAACACTTGTTGGTGTTAACATCTGGTTGACCATGAAGCACAACTGCCTTGGGCATGTCTCCTAAAAAAACCCCAACGTCATCATAGAATCATCATGGAATAGTCAGGGTTGCAAAGAGCCTTTAAGTTGGTCATCTAGTTCCAGCTCCCCTGTCATGGGCAGGGACACCTTCGACTACGTTGCTTAGAGCTCCATCCAGCCTAGTCTTGAAGACTTCCAGGGATGGGGTATCCACAGCTTCTGTGGGCAACTTGTTCCTGTGCCTCACCACCCTCACAGGAGAGAATTTTGTCTTAATATCTGATCTAAACCTACTCTCAGTTTGAAGCTGTTCCCTCTTGTTCTGTCCCTATGTGCTCTTGTAAATAGTCTCTCCCTTTTTCTTGTAGTCTCCCTTCACATACTGGAAGGCCACAATTGGGTCACCCTGAAGTCTTCTCTTCTCCAGGCTGAATAATCCCCATTTTCTCTACCTCTCCTCATAGCAGAGGTGCTCCGTCCCTCTTGGAGGGATCACCTTGGTGCCTCTCATCTGGACTTGTTCCAACAGGCCTGTGCCCTTTCTGTGCTGGGGACCCCAGAGCTGGATGCAGCACTGCAGGTGGGGTCTCACCAGAGCAGAGGGGCAGAATCCCCTCCCTGGCCCTGCTGGCTGTGCTGCTTTTGATGCAGCCGGTTTGGCTTTCTGGGTTGTGAGTGCACATTGCTGGGTCATGTCCAGCCTCTCATCCACTAGCACCCCCCAGTCCTTCAGGGCTGGTCTGGATCAGCTCATTCCACAGCTTGTATTGATTCTGGGGATTGCCCCCACCCACGTGCAGCACCTTGTGCTTGGCCTTGTTAAACTGCAGGTACCCTCTCATTACACTGGTTACAGCACTGGCCCAGAGCAGGGATTTGTTTCTGTGCCATAAAGTGGTCAGTCTGGGTAGCAAGCACTCATGTTGGTCAGCAACAAAGATCAGTTTGTTGTGTGTGCACATACATACAGATATCCATACACATGTGTATAGTCAAATACCTAAATTCAATCAAAAAGATGTAATCTCTTCTGGAGATTTCACCCATGTCCTGGGCTGAAGTCTGGGGAAGCTGAAAGTAGTATATGTTAGGTTTTCACAAGCACAGCTCCTCTGAATTTGATGTTAATAAATTCAGAGCATCCACAGATTTCTTGCTTTGATCACCTCATGAAAATTTTACAATTTTTGAATAATAATACCTCCACTTACCCACTTTTTCTGCCTTGTTGAGTTTTTCTTTAGCTTTACAAGGATGTTTCAGTTGTGCCTGGAAAGTCTTAGAAAGTCCTAAATAATTCAGGAGCAGTAACTCTTCTTACTATTTGGGAGTGGGGATCATGGGTTTACTTATGCTATCTTCTGACTTCTTGGCCTATGCCTTAGCATAGGCTGCTTGGGGACGACAGGAGTTGTGGGACTGGATTGTCGTACTGAATGCACAAACCAAAAACCTTCTAAACGAGTTCTGTTGACTTACTAGGTAGAAAACTAACATCCCAGTCTTCATTTTCAAAGAGAGTCATAATTCTCCCTTCTCAAATACTATAGATAGCCAAACAGAGGGGATTGAAGGAAGACTACACAGCTCATAAACTCATCTTGTTTATTGCTTTGGATACTCAAGTCCAAGAGATCATTTCCTTTTGGTGGTTTACAATCCCTTCACTGTGTTGCTATTTAGAGTCCTAATTTCACAAATTATGCTTTTTATTCTGATTTTACTTAATGGTTTTTATTCTGGATTCTAGGCACTTAGAGGCTGGCATAAAGCTTATGAATATGCCAAGTCCTCTTGAGGTTGAAGCCCCAAAAGAATTTAAGCACAGAAAAGAAACGATGAAGCCAGTTGATGAGGTTTGCTGAAACTTATCATTGTATTGTGGGACTAGGAACCCTTGTGTGAAAGAAGTGATATTTGAACAAAAAAGTGAATTGAGCTACATGGTTACGTATAGCAATGAACATTTGTGAAGAAAAGCTACTCATGGCTGGAGAACTCTGAAGGGGCTGGGGAGGTCATGACTTTACCAAAAAATGCAGAAATTTTGAAACTGAAGGCCAGTCTTCTGTAAGCAGAAGAAAAACCAAGTTAAACCACTACTTGTGACAAGCTCTAAATGGAATGTAGCTGCTACTGAGTGTTATTCCTAGAGGGGAATTGACAGTTGTTTTCAAGTTAAATCTCTCTTGCTATTTTTCAAAGAATTAACCATCTCAAATGCCATGTATAAAAGCAAAAATATATTGGAAACAGATTGTTCAAAGCTGGTGTGGATTGTACAGTGATCCTGGTTTCTGGATGTCATGCTCATTCTTCCTCAAGTTGTGACAATTAAAACAATTGTCTGTTCCAGAGTCCCAAATTAGTTGTGGAAAGATATAAAGATTTTTGTCTTGTACAGCTCTGGTATAAACAGCTATCTACTGTACAACTGCTTTTTGTGTTATTGTCACATTTAGCCAGCAAAAGAAACATATATTTCTTAGTTGTTACTTCTGTGTAAAGTTCTAGTTCATAACTGTAAACTAAACTGATCTGAAATAAGGACAATTTTGAGTTGCAAAAATAGTCAGTTTGGAAACTGGATTAGTTTAACAAAGAATTCTCTTTCTGGGGGACTGATTGAACTGGAAGTTCTGAGAGTATAATTTCCTTGCTGTCAAGCTCAAATGAAAGTATGCACAGAACATAGTTTTAGAATAGTTATCTGCTCATGAGGAGTTGGTTCTGAAGGACTTGGGGGTTTTTCCGTGTTTTATGTGTGGTATTTTGCCTTTCTGGCAAATGCCATGGATGCTCATATTTTAGACAAATGGTGTTTCTAAATTTCTCATACTGTTTTTTTCTAGTATTTAAATTGGCCAAGATTTTGAAGTTTGTTCTTTCCTAATTTACACTCTTATCTTTACTCACAGGACATGGAGGTGGTGGTTCATGTTTTGGGGGATAGCTATTGTTTCAAGTGTCCTTCCGCTAAATTCATTTCTCTTGATTTAAAATATCATCAAAGATTGAGCTGCAAAACAGAACTTGCTGGTTGGCCCTGTAACATCAGGTGCTTGTAGTTAGGAGTGATTATCCTGTTGGGACAGGTGGCATAAGATGTGGAGCTGTTTGATTGTAACTTTGTTTTAAAGCCCTTGCCCTATGGAAAAGGTAAGGTAGCCTATCCCTCTGGTTTATTGCGGGGGAATAAACAAAAGCAGCACTATTTAGTGAAGAGTAGCCAGCTCATTGGAACTCTGTATCTACATTTACACTGCCATTAGTTATAGTCATGACCCAAAAGTTGGTTTCTAGAAATTGCTAAGATAATTTTAAGGTCCCACCCGTTCCTCTTTTTTTTCCTGTCTGCTTTGGCTTTATCTGATGCTTTTGTAAGTCACTTTGTCTTGCTAAAGTTTTGGAAAGCTAAACCATAAAATTATGTCAATTTTCTGTTGATTTAGTGAGCTGAATTGTACATAGCACCAGTGTGAACATAGGGGTCATGTGAGCTTGGAAGTACTGTAGAGGTTGGGAAGAAGGGATAAAGCCTGTTAGGCCAGCAGAGGCTGAAGAGCAGAATCATCCCTTTTGGTAGCAGTCAGCCAACAAGTTGACTCAAACATCTTATGAAACTTCACCCTGAGACTTTATTTCCCACCTAGAATAAAATTCAGTTACTTTGCTATGTACTAATTAGTAATTTTAATATGGAATAGTAGTGCTAGCCCTGAATTGTCTGAGATCACAGGTGTTTAAGCATACAGTATCTTTCAAAAAGCTTTTTATTTTTTTTTTTTGTGTAAGTTCTTTTTGCTGGATTCTGGGCTTTTGACTATGTGGTAGGAAACAGTTTTCTACCCTGTAGCAGCAGTTCGTTTCCAGAAGACTCAGCCAAGAATAGGATTCTCGTGTGCTTAGAAATGTATAAACATGTAAGATAGTTCTTTGTTTAAAGAGCTTGAAGACTAGTGCTAAGCAGAGTGGTGAGTTTGATGTGGGAGCTGGAATGGAGAGGCATGAAACTCAAACAAGCCACAAAATAGCCACTTGGTGGAAAAAGCTTCTAAGCCCTGCTGAGCTGGGATGGATTCAATCTACAGCTCAAGGAAAAGATTCTCATACTCATTAGCAGTGGCCCGAGACACCCATATTTCCACTGGAGTTACACCTTCTATATAGGCTTGTGGCATGTGAATATGTTAAATAAATCAAGTTCTTTTGCATTTGAGAACAATGACAGCATGTCTACTCTGGTCAGAAATGCAGACTAGCTGTTACAGTGTGTTATACTTCCATACAGCTTTCAGTTACCTAAAATTTGATTATCTGGATGGAACATTACTTGTGTGATGTATTTAGACACAACTTTGGCAGGGTTATTTGTTGAGTCACAGTGCAGCCTCAGTTTGTCAGTGGAAATAATTCATACGCTTTCTTGTAGGGCAGAGCCATAAGGTTTATATTCTGCCAGATTCAAGTTGGCTACTTGAAGAGGTAGCAGAAATACCTCTGCACTGTGTATGTGCTTGGCAAAGAGACTGCTGAGACATATGACAGAAGCAGGGACTGGTAGTGCACTGGAATTAAAAAGCTCATGACGATCCATGTTCACTTCTTACAGAGTCATTGAGATCTGTATTCTGTGCTCGCAACCATTCTTCCCCATAATACCTATGGTTTTGCTCTGCGTTGGTCCCTTAGCCATGTTATACCAACTGCCCAGGATAATGGAAAGCCACTCTCTTAAAATCACACCATCCTGAATTTAAAATATTTTGAAGAAATAACTTTCTTTAGTGTGTACTACACACTAAAGAGAGATGAGACTACAGCAAATACTAGCATCAACATTCAGATCTACATTGCTTGCTCTGTAAGTCTTGTATGCACACAGACATGTTTATAGAATTTATAGGATGTACACTTTAAATTTCATTCCATTACCTGATCTGTGGGCTTTGATTAACAGTCTTTAGTAACAGGATTTAGCGATTGTGGATTGGGAAGTATAATGCTAGGCCTGTGAAGCAGGGTGCAAAGGGTTGTCACAGATCTTTGGTTGTGTTGACTATTTCTGAGCCACTAGTGATGTACAAAACATCAAAACTGTTTCTCTTTTAGCTTAAATATCATCCAATAGAAATTTGAATTTTAGTTAACCCCATTTTGCAGAATGGTAAGATTTTGCCTGTTATATGTGAAGTAGAAGGAGATAGAGGGCCAAATTATGCTAATTTTGACACTGGAGTTTTTACTTTTTGACTTGAAAAGTTATTTCTCTTGCACTGAAAACCAGGAATGCATTCCTAGGAATTCCTGTTAATCTCTTTACAGGCTTTTGTGGAGTTTCAGAGTTGTTTGGGGTCCTTTTTTTTAATTGCAGAAGATTTTGTTACGTTCACAGGTTCAGAATATGAGCATTTGAATTTCATTTAAAAAGCTTTTCCCTGGGCAGAGGGTCACTTTGTAGTTCGTCCTTCAGACTAGAAATAACAAAAAAACTAGTAACTATGGCAGTTTGCTAAGTCTCTGTGAATTTGTGCAGAGAAAACTGTTCTGAAACAGGTTCGATATTTTAAGAAAGAACTATGAGAAAGATGAACTTTTGTCTGAAATTGGCTTGTTTGTGATGGCTGTTTGAAGTCTCCTGTCTTGATTTCTACCCACTCACAGCTCTACTTCCCACCTTCACAGGTTCTTTACTGTTTCTCTCACTCATCCCTTCGTCATGGTTCCTATAGGGACAGCGTTATACCATCCTTACATTTCTTATGTCATGAACCAGTGAGCATGTTTAATATCTTGCTAAACTTTTCCTCTGTTTTAATATATCTTGTGCAAGATATTCTCATGCTCCATTGTTCCTTAGGTTTCAGCAAAGCAGCCGTAAGAGGTTACCTTCATTTTCAAGGGAACATTCACACTGTAAGGACAAGTTTTCAGCATAGAGGTTTCTCTGTAGTCCAGAAACTTTGGTACATCATTCAGTTCCTGGAATTATAAAGGGAGAAACTAGTCTCCCAGCTTTTCATATCAGCATTAAGAAAATAATCTGTGACCCTGAAGACTTGAGCCAGAGGCATCTAGTAATCACTGAAGTACCACGTTCCTAACCTGTGTGTTTAGAATTTAAGTGGACTGGCTTAAGGGGACTGAGTCAAAAATTGCATCTGCTAAGGAAATGGTAAATCACCAACAGATGTTTTAAGTAGGCATAACAGTCTAGTTTTGCAGGCTCTAGGAACTCAGCTTCTGAGCGGTTGATATGTCACGTTTTTAGCACCTTGACCTAAGCAGTTTTGTTTGATTTCTAATTTTAATCAAACTAGGCACATAACCATGATTCTGATTTCAATTGGCTTCACTTTCAGAGTACAGATCTTTCTTTCTTAGCTTCCAGTGTCCTGAATAAAAATGAAATGTGTTTCAAGGTTTCAGAAAAGCTCACTCTTATGAAGGCAGTTCTTCAGTTTATCAGGCATTAGATATTTTAGTTTAAGCAGGAAGTTGTTGTATAGGGGTCAGAGTTAAGACCTATTAAATTATTTAGAGTTTGCATTTTGTACAGTCTTTGTTTTTTTCAGAGCAAGAGTATGAGGTTTTGTATTTGATAGTCTTAGAATCATAGAACAGCCCAGATTGGAAGTGACCTCAAGAGAGTATCTAGTCCAACCTTTCATGGGTAGGGAAGCCCAGTTGAGGTTATCTGGCTCCCTGTCCAATTGCAACAAGAAAATCTCCAGAGGTGACGACTCTGCCGGGTCCCTGCGTTCCAGTCATTGATTGTTTTCACTCTAAAAAATATTTGTCTTCGTCAGGACGAAACTTCATGGTGCAGTTTGTATCTGTTGCCTCTTGTGCTCTCCACATGGCTCCTTCTAAGAGAAAGCCTCTGGCATTTTTGTAGCCACCCTTTAAGACTTTGTCATCCTTTATTGAGAAGGAGGAAGAGTAATCAGTAGTTAAAATTCTGGTGTCTCTTACGAGCTCATACACTGGTATCTGTAGTAGCTAAAAAAAAAATGAGATGACATTTTCATTAATGGTTTTTCTTTTTTCAGGAACTTACACTTTTCTGTTTTTCCAAGAATTTCTTAGCCAGAAGTGATAGATGTGAATTACATTTCCCTTCAGCTGATGGAAAAATTTTCCATGTGAAAGAAGTCATCAAGCCATTTTCACTGTATACTGTCCTCTGCAGAAAGAAGTCAGTTTTGTATCTTATGTGGTCATCTAGCTCATCTCCTCTCTTTTTCCTCAGAGCTCCTTAAGAGTTCTGTGGTATCTATTAGATGTAATCCAAACCACTAAAAATTAATTTCAGAAGGCCTGATGTCTTGGAAATAGATCTCTGGGTAAGAAATGTAGGTACCTAGAGGGAAAACACAGCAATCTGAGAAGGGGTTGCTTTGTTTTGGGTGTTGGTGTAGAGCTCATTTCCTTGACATGTGATTGATCTTCGTAGTTGCACATACAATAATGTGTATGCGAGTTGTGTATCAAGTTACAAGCAACTGTGAGCATGGAACCAAGTTCTGTGTTTGTGGAGGTCCTGAAACATAAAACAGATGCTTACCTTTTCAAAATACCTGCTAACTGCTTTGACTATAATTCTTTGGTTGCCTAATTTGGCATGTTTGCAGTTGTCCATGAAAACGATAGTACTTACGAAAACTGCTGCTGCAGCTGTGTCTTATTTTGCAGTCAAACCTGCCTGCAATCCAAGGTAGTTTAACTGGATATCAGAGTATGCCTGCTTTTGTCCCTAGGACAAAAGAGAGAATTAAGACTTAAACTTTCAGCTCACTCAGAACTCAGTTTCAGCTAGGTTCATAAGAAATGTATTAATACAATAAATGAGGCAGTCTTCAAAACAGTGCAGTAGAAGGCCTAGATAGGAAAATGACCAGAATGTGTTGTCATCTCCATCCACAACTGTATGTGCTTTCTGGTGAGCTGGAGACTGAGTGAAGCTGGTGTGCTCTTGGTACTGGACAATGCTGTGGGTAGTCCAGAGACTCAAAAGCAGTCAAGGATGGGAAAAAAAAACAAAAAACAGTTGACTTCTTTCTGTGTATTTGCTGTAGTTATCTGTGGTTTTTAGGGAGGATAAAGGAATATAAATTAAATATTTACTGAAATAGAAGACTTAGGACAGTCACCTCTTCTTTAGTTTCAGAGTCTTGTCCTCATCCTCTAAGAGCTGATAGACCTAAAAGACTATTTTGTCTTTTTATTTAGAGAACTATTTTGGTTGGAAAGTGACAGATGTAATAGCAGGCAGTGACCTCATGATCTTACTACATCATTAATCAATACTCTAAAATCAGTGTTACAACAGCTATAGTAAATATGAATCACTTGAGTGCAGTGAACAGTTGGCCACAGTCCAAGCATTGCTTTTTCTATCCAGGGGTTCTGTTCTAGCCAACTAATAGCTCATCTGGGGACATGGCTGTGTGCAGCTCATGGTCCAGGGATAAGTGTCTTGCATAAAGGAAAACTGCAGTTTGGCTGGTGGGTTTGTTTATTTTATTTATTTATTAAGCAATGCAAACAAAAAGCCCAAAAGAATCAAATCACAAACCTAACTATAGATCATAGTAGGTCACTTAAACAGCCGGCTTTTCTTTGACCATAAGATCACCTTTGATTTTTTGCTTTGATGTGATGTATTGCATTACAGCAACAAATGCTTGGATGTTTTATAATCAGTTGTAAATCCATTGGTGAAATTAATCCAGTCTCTAATACCAGGAGGTGGTTGCCTGCATCACACCATGTCTGTGGTATCAAATAGGAAATAAAAGATTGTTCATGATCTGGACAATATTTTGAATGGGTGTTAGCAGTTGTATTTAAGAACCTTTTATTATTCCTTTCTTTAATAGGAGATGTATGATGAACAGAAAGACTTTAACAAATGGTAATGGACAGTGAACATTGTAAGGAGTTTTTTATGTTCAGGGTGAATAAAGCAAAACGTGCATGTGTGGTTTTTGATATGTAGCAGGAACCACAGTATGCATTGCTACAAAACTGAGGAATCAGGTTTTTATGTGATTTTGCATTTCTAGATTGGCTGTGAAACTCAAATACTTCAGTGAAGTCGATTGAAAAAATTTAGTCTTTGTGGTAATCTGTAAATGGCCTGTAGTGCATGCCATCACAGAAATGCCACTGATGGTAGTGCTGAACATTGAATTGATCAAGCATTGTTCTTCCTCTGCAGAAGCTTCAGTATGAGGCGGGGTGGATGGCGGAAACGAGCTGCCGATGGCGATGGATGGGGAATATGGGTATGTTCAAAACCTAGTGGCTTTTTTTTTAAGACGTAAATGGCACTGTGCTTAAAAAGGGGTTACAGTTTTGTTATATATGTTAAAAGGATACTATGAATTAAACCCTTTTGCTTTACTTGAAAATACATAATTAAGTTTGAAAGTAAGTTTTTAATTACCAGGTTTTGAAGTCTGTGTTCGCAATAATCACTAAATTTCGTTATTAATAGTGCAGACCCTTGAATAGCTTTAATTCACCATTTAAAAAATAAACTAAGTAATTTGAATACTATTTATAGTTGTCTGCACCACATTCTGTAGTTGGACAAACAATAACTGAGGCACCTAATTTACGTAAATGTTTAGAATACTACTGTCTCGTGTATATTTAAGAACTGAAAATACATGGAACCACATGGTTTTGTTAGGCAATGAGCCACCATTTTAGCACCCAAATTTGCATCATCCCATTTTTTCTTCTTCTTTCTTTTTATTCTATAAGAATTTTTATATATATAGAATCTTTTCCTATAAGAAAAAGATTAAGGAGTATGAAATAAATCCTGCCATGTTGGTAACAAGATGTAATTATCTTGTAGATATGAGTTTATGATGGAGCATTTGCTGTTTTTCATTTGAAAAAGGAATGTCTTTTGTGTGTCAGCCAAATTCAGTTTGGAGGAATGTTGCTTACCTTTCTAGTCTTAAAATTGACCAGTTTCTGTATATAAACATTAGGAAATAAGACTGGCATCATGGGTTGTGTTTTGTTTTAATTTAAAAACTAGGGTGGGTACATGTCAGCAAAAGTTAAGAAATTGGAGGATCAGTTCCGGTCAGATTCAGCCATACAACAACAGAGGGATGGAAATTCATCAAGTATCTTTAGCGGAGTTGCCATCTACGTCAATGGCTTGACAGGTGAACCCTTTTTTTTTTTTTTAAAGGATCTGTATTGTGTTGGTCTCATGTTTATCATCCTGAGTAGAGGTAACTGTAAAACACGTGAATTTGCAGCTAAGTAAATACTGACAATTACTGTATATGTTTTATATATTCCATTGTTTTTCATGATTAAGGTTTTCAATTAAAAAATCAGGTTTACATTCGGAGTATAAATATTGGTTTACTATATCATTTACATAACATAAGTTGTAGAAATGGGAGTAGATCTTTCCATGTTTCTGTAATCTTATTTGAAATTAAGCCTTTTAACTTCCTCCATCCTCCTACACTTATTAAATTTTTAATTTTTTTAATTAGTGATGGTTAGATTGTGTGCCTTAAATTTATGTTTGGGAGAATATGTCAAAGTTTTCTTGCTCAGAATGGCATAATGTGTGAGACAAAACCTACTGATGGTGGAAGCAAGAACAAGAGAAGAGGTAAAACACTGTTGTAGGGACCATCTGTGATGGACTGATAGTGCATGTTAGCTGGAGTAACGTTTTTAATCTGCCATGCTGATGTTTATACTTCTCCTTACTTCTGTAAAGCAGCTTAATAACCTTATGGAAACTCCCCAGAATCCTTTTCCAGGGATCTCTGCCAGAAATGTTGTGATTATTATGTAACTGATGCACAGAGCTTCCGTGAGATAGATTAGTGCTGGTTTAAGCACAGGGCTCAAACAGATTGAAAACAGTTAAACTATTAATACATCTGGATAGGTTGTTTAATGCAGGCAGTTTCTATAGTAAAAATCCAGCATTTGTGTATTCTTCAAGCAGCTAGTCCTTTGAAAGAGCTCTAGAAGATGGTTGTCCAAAAGGCTGGATTAGGAAAGGTAACACTTGGAGAAAGTGTGTACAATTTTTAGTTAAAAGTTAGAGGAATAATGAAGTGTTAGACATATTTTGAGAGTTGACAGAAAGAAATTGTAACTGTATCCTTTAAAAAATTTTTCATTGTTCTTGTATTGTTCAACGTTTTTTTTTTTAAATATCTTGTGGTAGAGTCACTATTCAAACATTGTGTTAGTGTTGACCCAAATCTTTTGGTGCCTGTGTGACACCACTGCAAACATTTTCCAAAGCTAACACTTTTTTCTTTTTTTTTCCCCCACCTCTGCTTGCAAAATAAGTACTCTTTTTAAAACGATTGAGGAGATCAGAAAAGTTGTTGGTTTTTAAGGTATTCTTTGTTCCCTGTAACAACTCAAGAATAACCTGGTAAGGAAGGAGTGAGTTAACTGCTTCAATAGATCAGAAATTATGTAGCAGGAGTGCTGTGCTGTTGCTAAACTTCTGATATTAATTATTTTCTGTTGCTTCTGGGTATAAGCTATTCTCCTGAACTCTGGTGAAAAGATAATCTAATTTTGTATTATGTTGATGTAAAGCATTTTTTAGTTAACATTACATAGTTTAACATTACATCTACTTGAGTATTGTTTCCTGCCTTTTGCCATACATGTTGTGGGAAGTTCCTCTCTAGCAAGTAGAATGTTTGCATTTTGAATTAGTGTTTTCAAAAACACGTTTTCTGCGTTTCTTGCAAAATGTTTTTCTGATATGTTCTTTGAAGAACTCGTAAGTTTTTTTCTAGAGTAAAACAATGGTTTGCACTATTTCTGATCATGGCATCATATTTATCAATTAAAGTTCTTTTTCTCACTGTGTTTGCTGACACTAAACAGGAGTATTTCTGGTTTTAATTTTATAGATCCCTCAGCTGATGAATTAAGACGGCTGATGATGTTACATGGAGGCCAATACCATGTGTACTATTCCAGATCAAAAACAACTCACATTATTGCCACCAATCTTCCAAATGCCAAAATAAAAGAATTGAAAGGAGAAAAAGTCGTTCGGCCGGAGTGGATCGTGGAAAGGTAAGTTCAGGTGTACTGCATTTGGAGATTTCCCGTTTTGGGGGAAAAAAAAGAAAGCAACAAGAAAATCTGGGGAGAAAAAAATCAAAGATTGCATTTTGAGATTATGGTTTAGCTTAAAATAAGTAAGTCATAGAACAGCTGAGTAGAAATACCACTGTTACATTGAAGATTTGCTTCTTAGGGATTGTTCCTTAAGAAAATCACCAAGAGCATTCAGAAGGTCTCAAGCATATTGGGAAACTGAACATTATCCTGTTAATTCCGTTTAATATCTAACCAGTTGACCAGACTTCATCTCAGGATGTTAAATAACTACTATGTGATTGTTTTTAAATCTCCTGTCTTGTGTATAGGATAAGTTTCATGTCGTCTGTATATAAAGAAGGATGTCAATTGAAAAGTGTTCTCATAAAATTGGAACCAATCCATCTAAACATTTATTGTGTTGTGACTTTGTGAGAAAATAATAAAAACTAAAGGGAAAAAAAAAGTCCACATTTTATTTACAAAGAATTTGTTTGGTTTCTCTATGCACTGAAATATATAGAATCCACTGAAGTTGTCCTTGATAAAGACAATAGCCAAGCTCAGAGCAATTCATGTGGCTTGCGTCTCTGCTTCCATCTGAGGAAACCACAGGAAATAGAACAGGCAGGAATATGTTCTAGAAATTATCCTGCCAGTGTCATGCTATTCTTAAGTAGCCTCTTTCCTAGATGACCAGCAGAAACAGATAAGGAACTGTTCTGCAATGCATGTGTGAAAGCTTATTTGCAGTTTGCTGATTTTCAGTCCTTTGTATTCAGCTGTTTCATATCATGTATCTTTATGGTCAATTTTTAAACTTCAGTTAGACATTTTAAGTTACTCAGTTTGAAAAAGACTTCAGGTAGATTTTTTTCCAACAGTTCTAGGGCCTCACCCCTGTGTTTACGGACTTGGAAAAGTGATGGCAGGTGTGGTTTCATTTGGAAGATGTGACTGGTTTTTATTGGTACCATTAGAGCTTGCTATGATTTTGACCAGGTTGGAAAGATCAATTTTTGTATGTTCAGTAGAGACTTGATAGAACCTAATACATGAAATCTCCTAAAATTTTTGTTCTGGTGTCTTGTGTTCAGGTTCTGAATCCTGGTTCTGGAAGGTTATACTGTAGAATAAGTCAGAAGAACCAAATATAGACAGATATGTGAGTTTGAGCAGAAGGAAATGGGGGAACTCACTGTCTCAACAGAACAGGGTTCATATCAGAATCTAGAACGGAAGCTAATTTCACAACCACCTGTCTTTTTTTTGTTTTTTCCCTTCTCAGCAGTGTTAAAGAGTACTCTGTGATTAAATAATCCTTCTCTGTGTATGGAATACCAACTTACTCAGTAGATCAGTTGGTGAAAGTCATTGTAGTAGATGGAGAGTTTCCAATTTCACAGAATTGGAAGGGACCCTAAGGATCATTTAGTCCCAACCTCCTTGCCATGGACTAGGTCACCTTCTACTAATCTTGGATGAGGTTGCTCAAAGCCTCGTCTGTTCAGGGATGGGGCATCCACAG
>WAAE01014298.1:0-14771 GCA_013400495.1 Nicator chloris | reverse complement strand
TGGGTGGGGCGGGGGAAGTGAAGTAGCATTAATTCATCATATTAACAGTATTCAAGATAACTGAAGATTTCTATTTATCTGGATCATGTTTGACTAGGATTTCATGTAAGTGTCTAATATCTAAGCTTTTAGAGAGTTTTCAATGTGAATTAGTATGACTGGCTTTTTTGTGAAACCTTCCATGCGAAATGTTTGCTAGGCTGTCACCCTGATATAACTGAGGCAATAGTAACTGAAACTGAAGACCATTGCAATATACAGTAGATTGTCGTTAAATACCTTTTTATTTCCATATCTCATTTTCATCCTGTTTGTTTTCTCTAAAAGTCATAAACCTTTTATCTCTGCAAAGGGAGAATTAAAAAGAAAACAGAAAGGTATGAAACCTGGTTTAATAGTTGGGCTGAAAATTTCTTCAGATAGATTTTCGAGGTGCAAATTATTCTTAGGTGGGTGTTTTAGGAGAGTTTGCTTGTATATTGTCTGATTTTTTGACAGAATTATTAAAATAAAGTAACATATTGGATTTCTGTAGGAAGCACTTTATAATAGGTATACTTTTATTGTTGAGCTGACATCACCATTAATGATTTTCTTAACTGCCTTTTATGCTGTGCATTTTCACAGGATTTACTGCATTTGCACTCCTAAAAATTCTAGTTTTCTGGAAATGTACATAGATAAGATTTTATATGCTTTTGTCTCAAGCAAAATTAGTATGTAAGTTTTGCATCTACTTGTACTCATCACCAAAATCACAGATGTGAGGTATATGCCTGCTAGATTTTTACATGTGTCAAAGTAATAAAACTCAATCCTTTAATGGTTTAACTTTTACTTGTTCCATTCCTATTTAGGCCATATAAAAGTAGTGCAAAACCAAAAATGTTTTGGAGGGATTAGGAGCTTGTGGTCAGTATGCATGCCAGGGATTAATCTCCCTAAAGGTTTAAAGAACAGTGATAATAGCCAAATCCACTTTCTACTAAAGCTAACAAATAAACAAGAAGGAATATATCCAGAGGAGGAATAACCCCATTTTTCCCAATAATAAATGGCTTTGCATACTAATAAGAAGACCTGCTAGCCTGCTGGAGATGAGGAGGGATTAGCATCAATTTGTGTTTTAGAACAGCAGGAGGCTCCTAATTCTAGGGCAGCTCCTGTCAGATTCGACCTGGCAAGCCAAGGACTGAAGCATTTTTTCCTACCTAATTCATACCAAATGCCAGACTCTCATAAATATAAGCAGAGGAAAAGAGTACCCTCCACACTGAGTCAGCATCAGACCTGTTTTTAAAAGTCAATTTCATCCTGCTCACATTGATACATGTTTTGTCTTTCATTGCCATGAAAATTATTTCTCAATAAATTTTATGTTCTATGGATGCATCTTCACCAAAACAGTATTTTCTCTTGTTTCTCTGTTTCTGGCTAGACAAAACAGGCTTCTCCTTTGAATAATTTGTGACCTATCTGATACAGCTATATCTTTTGAGAGGAAAAAAAAGAAATTATAAACCCAAACACACTGATTATGTGCTACCAAAATAATGCTGTATTGATACTCCAACACTTCTACTGATCTCTCTTCTTTGGCTTCTGGGTAGTGTTTTATCTGGAGAATAAACAACCTACAAACTTTCAGTCTAAGCTAGCTTTTCTATTATTCTGAGAATAATGAGACAAGGTAGGCTTATAGAAGCCAAAGCTGTTAGGATATTAAGGTAGCATTGTAGTTTGCATATTTTAAAAATAACTGGTTAATTAGATGTTTCAGGTTCAATACAGAGTCTCAAATAGACAGATATGAATAAGAACCCTTAGGCTCCTGTTTTAGAACAGAGGCTTTCTTCCTTTTACAAGACCTTTCAGTTTTTAGCAATATAACATCAATCCTTGCCTAACCTTACTATGAAAAATAGAAGTTCCATTTCCCCAGGACGTTTTAGTATAGTCACTTCACAGTAAATGCAGATGGGTAAAAATAATAGAACGGGGGTGGGATGAGAAAAAATCATGATGCACAGATAAAAAACAGCTCTTTGACTGGGATGTGTAAGACCTTGGTTCAGAGAAAGACTTGAATAGGTGATGTATTGTGATCCTGTAACACTTAGCCTATCTGGCTTTTTCTAAAGAATCCACAACCCCTTACAACTATTCTGTTTTGTGATAAATGTGAATCATGGAATCTAAAATATTTTCATAAAATTAATAAAGTTTTAGCCAAGCTTACTGTCAGAGGTTTAACTTTCAGGTCAGTAAAGCTTCTTTGACAGAAGGGTATTCTCTCTAAGAATAACCATTTTTACTCTTCAAAATAGTGTGGCGCTGCATTGATGCTGTATTAGAAGTCCTAGTACAATTTTGAAGGTGATCAAAGCTCTATGTGTTCAGTTTGAACAGTGCTAATAGTCATATTGGTGGAGTAAATATTTATTCATTACCTCCTAACCCCTCACCCAATCTAAATTAGTAAATACAGAATGCAGTTGTTTATCTTCTGAGTTTAACAGAAAATCAAGTTCTAATGAAATATTAATTGCTGAAGATGTGCAACAATTCATTGTGTTTGTGTAACAATAATATAGTTCATCTTCGTTATATAAAAACTTGGAAGGAAGCCACAAAGTATATTTTGTTTTGAGGAGCTGAAACTTGAGTTCATGTGAAGCCCTTGGTAAAGTTTTCTGGTGCTCAGCTGTATGTTGTTGAGATGCCTTATATCATTTATGTCACACTGCATAAAAGAACAACAATAATGTAACTGGATATCATCATTGTCTTAAATTCAGAAATTCAACATGACAGGAAATGTCTGAAACAGTCTTGGGGTGGGGGAATCAATTATCTTGCTCCAGTTTAGAAAGCAGCTTTTCTGATCTTGTGTGAGGGATGTGAATTGCCCAAGCACTCCTTTAACATTTCAATGGTTATGTATGACTGATGTTATGCTATCACAATTCTGTACTTCTCGTAACATACTTTTAATTTTTTCTGTTGTCTGTTTGAACATTTAGATCCAAATCTCATCCATCTGCACAGACTTGTGCATTGTGCATGATTTGTGTACTAAAAATCTTCATTTCTGCAATGATGTTAATACTTGGAAGACACAATTTGCTTCTCAGGCTGCAAATGGTATTTGCAGATTAAACAGAACACAGTTTTCATAATAATTCATAAAATTATTACTTGTTTGTTTTTTTGGCTTGATTTTCATGGTCTGTCTCCTCGTTGCTTTTCTAAAGCTGCCTCTTGTTGCTTAGAAGTGCCTATCTGTGGGTTTTTTTGCATTTGCAGAACTCACACTTGAAATCAATGTGTGTTGCTGAGGGCACACACTCAAGTTTGCATGTGCTTGTAAATACTTTTTGTTTCCATGTGCATCCCACAAAATCTGTCATTTTAAACATAGAAACTGATTTTTGAGTGTCCGTTTTCTTTAGAGGCCTTTAGCAACAAGTGAGTAACTGCACGTCTAATGTAGAAAATCCAGAGATTTCCCCCATAATCATTATGGATTATCAGGGCTAGCAGATTTGGTAGTGAAAAAATATATAATTCATTTAAGTGATCTGTTTCCAAATGAAATATGTATATTTCACCCATTTTTCCCCTGAGTCTATAAATGTATAACTGGCCTAATTTTGATTATGAAAGTCTAAAGTTGAAGTGATATTATTCAAGTCAAGAATGTGATCTACATTTTCAAGATGTCATATGTATTACATCTGGCCATTTATCTTCAAGAGACATTAAATTAATTGCATTTGTTTTAATCAATCTTCTCCTCCTTTATGTTTGAAGAAGCCTTTGGGCAGAATTTTGTGTTGTCAAGGCACAGAGCTAATTGCTGTCATTAATTCACCAAACAGAAAGTAAAAGCCTTGTGTCACAGATAGGAAAAGGGATGTCAGCAGTGTCATTAACAAGCATTTTAAAAAACAAACTGAAATATGTAATAGCCATTGATTGAATAGATAGCATAAATAATGAAGAAACAGATATTAGAAACTGGTGTTAAAGATGCCAGTGAAGATAATTTTATGAATGCTTTATCATCTGGGTCTGAGGTTTAAATTCTCCAAACTAGAAGTCTCTGAAGAAAACTCAGCCATCTCCCAATTTCCTTGAATTTTTTTCAGGCATGAGACTGTCTTTTACCTCAGCATCTTCTTGCTGAAAGGTTATACCCACTTTTTACTGACATATTGTTGGTACGATAGTATGTTAGTACAAAGTTTTGCTGGTGGCTTAGGGAGGTCACTCTTGCAGTTAGCAATCCACAGTGAAGATGTGAAATAGCTGCTGGTGCCAAAAGCTCTGTCAATGGGCTTTGTTTAAGCTGAGGCAGACATGAAAATGTGTATAGACTTACTTGTGTGCAGACACCAGCATAAAAGAAAAATATTGTTATTGAAATCAATATGGTTATATCAACATTTTGTCAGTGCTGCTTGTTAAAGAATTGTAAGGCCTGACCTTGTCCTATTTCTGCCTGTGATTTCAATAAGAACAATGCCTGCACAAATCTAATTTACTTGTTTGCTGTATGATCTATTTATATACGGTGTCTGGGGCTACCATTTATTAAACACTGCCGAGGTCTCCAAGATACAGGGTTCTATGGAGAAAGGTATGATAAGCTATCATAATTACTTTTACTTTCCTCATCAATGTGATGTCAACAAAGCTCAGAAAAGAGATGGATAAATATTTTTTTCATAGCAATAGACAGCTTGGATACAGAGATACCCCAATTGTTGTGCAATCACTATAACTTGGCTATGGTCTCTGATGTGAAAATTAAGGGCTATTTTGATAGATGCATTTTTTTACTCATAGTGACAACAACTTCAATGACTGAAGACCCTACTTCGATGCCAAATCAAGGAATTTATAGTGGTATAAATTCTGGAAGTCCTTTGCACAAAGTAGATGCTAGGGGATTAATTTCTTTCACTGTTTTAGAATCCTTGACAGTGAGGAAAATTACTTACCAATCTTAGTTCTTCTGAAGTTATGACAGTTTTCCTGAAAATGTAAGGTTTGATACACTCCTTTGGGCATCACAGTGAGTTTAAACAATGGCAATATGAGCCATCTTATTTCTGTTTTCCTGTTTCTTCCTGACTCCTAGTAAGAATCCTCTTGTTTTCTGAAGGCTGCTTCCTCGCCCAGACAATACCTTAAACAACATTAAAATCAGCATCAACAGTTGCAGTTGTGTTTACTTTCTGACTTCTAGAGGTAATGATCTCTTTATCGGAATTTTATCTCCCAGTGATAAACGAATGTGTATGCTGGGCTACTCTGCTTAAATGCTTAAAATTATATAAAATATCCTGGGAAATTTTAAAGCATGCAGGATTAATAAAGATGGTATTTACATTGGCAATTGTGATATAGTTTCTTTATGGGTAGATATTTTGCAATGGCTCTTTCATCTACTGATATCCAAGGCAGTATTGAACACAGAGGAATGAAATTTTGAGTGTTATGAAGAGAAAGAAGTATGTGGATAGTGTATAAAAGCAGTGGATATTTGCCTCTATGATCTAAATGTGAAATAAAATAGTAATTGTAAACTTATGGATAATGTTTACGCTACTATCATTGTGTTTTTCTTTTATCATGTTCTAAATATTGTGAGGGGATTCCTCAAGAGGTTGTTTACCCTATTCTTCTAGTACTGTCAGGAAAAATGTGTTTAAAAGTCTGGCAATCCTGCAGTGTTTTCCAAGCAGGTTTGGTTTTTTTGTTTCCTTTTTTTAGTTAACAAATACCACAACATATAAACCATCCATCTCTTTTCTCTCAGCCTGCTTTGACAGCCTTTCACTACTTGAGTCAGAAGATCTAATACCTGAAACACAAGTATTACTCTGGACAGGCAATACATGATTTGGGTTTTTAAATACACATATTTAAGTTGCTTCCCCTGAAAAATATGGAAATATTCTATTATTGAATAATTAACTCCTTAAACTTGTTTCACAAGCCCACTGTGCCATTACTGTCATTTGGATGTCAAACTTGTCATTATTACCAGCCAGGAGGAACATGTTAAAGGCCTGCTTAAGACAGGGCCTTGAAAGTTTGCTTTTGCATGACAAATTTTGTTTGAGTCAGAATTAGTTTTACTTTTTATCCTAAGCAGAGAAACTATGAGAGATGTTTGTACATAAAACTACTAATCAGAATGATCAAAAAGGCGAAGATAGAAGTTTTAAAAATAATCAAGAGCTGACAATTGAAATAAAGCTTTAACTTTGGACAATCTAGATTTATTTTCTTTTATAACTCACTTCAACATGTTATTGAAATTAACTAAAATTTTTCTTTTACACTGACATTTAACATTTCTCTATTTAAGTGAGGTCAGGAGGTAAAACTGCAGCACTCCTTTGTGGGATTCGGGTTATATTGTGCTGTACTTACCATTAACAATTCAGTTGAAGATTCAGGATAAATGTGAGAACAAGTTTCTTACATGTCCCTAGTTTTAAAAAATTAAATAACAAAAAGAAATTCTGGAGGAAAGAAAAAAAGATCAAGCAGAAGTAAATATATGTTCTTATAGACAGAGGAGGTATCAAAAGCACAGCATTGCTCTTTCTTAAGGCTGCCCTGGCTCCCTTCTGGGAAGCTCATGTCAAAGCTAATGGAATTCTGTCCTAAGAGCCTCCTGTGCTGGGGCTCTCAGTCTCTCTGCTGCTTTAGCCAGGGCACTCACAAGCTTTTACAGAATTGGATGATGCAGAAAAACAGTGAGAGAAGCCTCCAGGGAAAAAGAGTTAGCAACAGCATAAAGCTCAGTTGACATTATTTCATTGCTTGCTTAAACACTTGAGGTTTTTATAGATATAAATTTGATAGAAGATCTTGTTTAAAAACATATATTAATATGTTATGATTGCAATTTTCCAGGCCTGCTAAATGGATGGTATAAAATATGTGTTCCTATGTTCTGTAATGATTTAAGACCTAATTATGTAGTTATCTTCCTACAATCAGAGTTCAATGAAGTGCTCAATTTCATAGCTCCTTTTTGTAAAAACGACTTGCAATGTAGAAAAATCTCATAAAATTCTTTGGCAATCACATTTGCCAGTTAAATCGATGTCAATAAGACATAGTTGGTGTAATATTTCTTACAGCAATTAATGGAGCATACTTCTCTTACTCACTTGTGCTTAGCTTACAATCAGAGTGATTTCTTTGTGTCTGTACACACCCACTCACCATACTCTATAAACAAGTAAAACAATTCCGTATACTTACGTATACTTATACACACACACACACACACACACACACACACATACATATAAATGCATTACAGATATAAAATATGGTAGTTCACCAGTCTCTAATTTCAGAGCTTTGAAACCAAACAATTGTTTTCAGTTTCCTGCACAGATTGGGAACTGGTTCCCATTAACTAGCCTTCCAACTCTTACCTTTAGATTATTTTTTGAAGTTTGGAAATTCTGTGAGAATATTACCCAAAACTTTTTCTTAAACACACGACAAAGGAAAGTATCCTGTCATTCTGCTGACTGTCAGCTTTGAGGTTGGGATAGTTATTGGCTGTTAAAATACATCAGGAAACATGCACTCCTCAAATATTGTAATCTAAGCTTTCTTATTAAAAGCAGTCTGGGAGCTAACCTTTGCTTGTATCCTAAAGGAATTAGGATGCTGTGCCTTCTTAATAAGTTTCTACAAATATTTAAGTTATTGCCTTCTTAGGGAAGACATTTTCAGTGCATCTGGAGAAAACAGATAAAGTGAGATCTATTGGAGCAGTACACCAGTCCTGAATTTCATGTTCAGTGGATCTGACTTTTATATTTATTACTACATTTTATCCAGGAAGGCCATAATCCTTAAAACAGTAAAAATCACCATAAGAAAAAAAAAAAAGGAGCAGAATGCAACTTGGCATTTTAATAAATGATGGCCTAACCAGATCTTGCTTGCTTTTATATAATCTCCAAGTGAAATCTAATTTTAATTTACAGATGTGTACAGTAGAAATACATGGGCACTGAAAAATAAACCTGTGACTACTAGTCAAGTTGAATGCAACAAAACTAGGAGTGTAGTGGGTCAACACTGGCTGGATGCCAGGCTCCCACCAAAGCCCCTCTCTTGCTCCACTCTGCAGCTGGACAGGGGGGAGAAAATAAAAGGTTTCATGAGTTGAGATAAGGACTGGAAGAAATCACACTTCACATATCATCTTGGACAAAACAAGCTCAAATTAGAGATATTAGTTGAATGTTTTGCTAACAAAACCAGCAGGATAATAAGAAGTACAATCAGNGATGCAGTCCTTTAGGGGCAGGCTGCTCCAGCATGGGTTTCGCTTTCTATGGACCTTCCACAGGTCCACAGCCTCCTCTCAAGCATCCACCTGCTCCAGCATGAGTCTCCTTCATGGGCTGCAGGTGGATCTCTGCATCCCCTGGCCCTCCATGGGCTGCAGGGATGCAGCAGCTTCTCCCTTTCTGCACCATGGGTGAAAAAAGAATCTTGGCTCTAGGACCTGGATCATCTCCTCCCCTTCCTTCTGCACTGACCTGGGTGTGTGCAGAGTTTTTCCACTCACAGGTTCTCACTCTGCTCTTCTCTAGGCACAGTTATAACTGTGCAATAACATTTTTTTTCTTCTTCTTCTTAAATCTGTTATCACAGAGGTCTCACCACCATTTCTAATTGGCCCAGCCTTTGGCCAGTGGCATGTCCATCTTTGGAGCCACCAGGGCATGGCTCTGCTGGACATGAAGGAAGCTTCTGGCAGCTTCTCACAGAGGCCACCCCTGCATCTCCCCCATTACCAAGGCTTGGCCATGCAAATCCAATGCAGAGAGTTGAATGAAGCAGCTGATGTTGGACATAACTTCCACTGTCAATTATCTTGGCAATTACAACAGGCTGATGATTTGCTGGCAAGGTTGCATTGCCCAGACAATAAATTTCCTGTACAAAATGAAATTACATAAGAAAGTCTGGAGATGCAGCATTACAGTCATTTGATTGCCTTCTCCTTTTAGCATCTGCATCTTTTTGCAATGTATATTGAGAATATGTATATGTACACCGCAGCACCAATTAGCTTTAATTACTTTTAGCTTTTTTATTAGGAAAGTTTGCCTTTTGACTAAAAAAAAATTTGTGGGGCCCAAATGTCTCTTATTACACTGAAAAATAACTTTGGTTTTCAGAAGCAAATATCTGGGGGCAATCTGCTAAATTGGAAAAGAAAAATGGATAGCAACCATGAAATTGGGATTTGTCATTAATGATTACCAAGACTTAAATTTTTTACATTGTGATAACTACTGCTATACATAATGAAGGAAAGTCTTTAACTGATAAGGAGTTTGCTCAGTTCAAAATACTCTCTTGAAATTAAATCCTATAAAAAGAAATCAGAAAATATAGTATGCTTGAACCTTATCTTCCTGAATGGAGGATCTCTTCTTCTTCTGCAGAAAAGAAAATTAATTTGAATAATTCAAATTGGCTTTTTATTTCAAAAGTAGATAAAGATTAATTTTTATTATTTTCAGGTCAGGTTTTTTTTTGCCTAGAGAAAATTAGCCATGATGTACGTCTAATGAGCTTTTTAAAAAATTATTTTACGTATCCTAAATATTTAAGGCACCAGTTTTATTTCACCTAACTTTAACAGCAAAACCAGGCATTCAGTTTAATTTAGCCATTTACAATCTTTCAACAACTTATCAAAAATTTAGGAAATTTCAGAGTGGTATTCGCCCACTTGCATTAAAACTAATTTTAGAATAACAGGAATCACACTGGCTATCTCTTTCCACTTTATATATAACAATTAAAAATAGCTAAGTGAAGTGATGAATCCTACTTACACTGATTGAGTCCATGCTCCCTTAACTAATTCATCATATGCCATATAGATGAAAATGCCTCTTTGCCCAGCAGACACATACGTGAGGCAGGTTTCTTCAAAGGCTTTCCTTTGATAATTTCTTACCTAGGCTGTAATGTGTATGACATATTTAATCCTTCAATAATTGATCCTGTTTACTTTTCTGAACAACTTTCAAATGAATCTGTAGATTGCATTTTATGTTTCCTGCTAATTTAATTTTCTTTACACTTTATATTATATGGTTAAAGAAAATGTTATACTGACACTCCATTGCTTCAAGTACAGATAAAACATGTAAAGCAAAGCTAGTTTATATTTCACAGGAAAATGCAAAAGTGAGGGCAAATCTAATCATGCTTGAAGGCATTTTTGGTTATGCTCTAACAGAATCAAAAGTATCTAAGCAGTCACCTTGGGCATTGAACAGGTGCATCTGTATTTGCCCCCTTTCAGTATTTGCTCTTCTATTATGCATCAGTGGAATCATTACACTGCATTTTGGTATGGTTAACAGCACTTTTCAAGCAAGCAGACTAATGAGTTCATTAAAATTTCTGCAATATGCTTATGCATCTTTTGATATAAAAAGACCCATTTCTCTCACTTTACCAGGGCATTAATAAATTAGTAATTTTGCTTCATTGCTAACATTGCTTAATGACTTAACAATTTCTGTATGCTTAAGAAAAAAATGGCAAAAAATAAGCAAATTACCCCAATTTCTTTGATGGTTTTGTCCGTGAATTTTTTCATGCTGGACCTTTTTTAAAAAAAAAAATAAAACCCCCACAAATATATAATTAATGACCATAAAATTTTGTCCTAAGGAGTGAGGAACCAGAAAACAGTTTAGGACACGGGGCAGATAATCATCTGAATCTCAGTTCATTGGAGAGAATTTTGGTAAGGAAACAAATGTGATTCTGAGTGTATAAAGGAATGAAAAGTGTAATTAAAATTACTGTCTTTGGCATTTTAGTGTTATCACTGAAAGTCATTATCCATTTCTAGTCTTCACTGTTTAAAAATGGTGCTTGGATATTGCAGACATTAAAAAAAAGTGCTGCAAGATTTTAGCAAGCACTTTGTACAGTGAGAAAGTTGCGAACTTTTATCTGATGAAAAGTTAAGAGGTCTTTTGTATTCTTTCTTGTCTCATAAAGAAATAAACCCTGATAAAGAATAACTTAATTTTACTATAATCTTGCAAGCATGGCAGGGTTTGAATGCTGAACCTAGGCTAGCTGAAAGTAGAAATGTTATATTTTTAGAATGTGAAATTCCTTATAAGTCCTTAATTGCAAGAAAAAAGTGAACCTGGAAAGCAATCAGGAAAAAGCTGAAAATGGAGCAGAAAAAGAAAAGAGAATGTCTCCACAGGTGAAGAAGGGGGAAGCTGATCTTGAGGAGACATCAGCAGAGTTTGCCAGAAACTCTTAGATCAGACATGTGGGGTCAGGATGGGTAGACTACAAAGGACTTGCCTGCTCGGTAGGAGAGAAGGTGCATCTTGCTCTGCTTGGTTGGACAAAGTGGGGAGAACAGGGGCATTTTCCCACCACTTGAATTCCATAACCAAAATCAAGCTTCTGCCTAAGGAGCATGCTCTGATCAATAATTATTGATTTGAGGCAGGAATCACATGTTCAAGTATTCTGGTACTTGTCAGGCAGGATGTCACCTCTCTTTTACTACTTGTTACTCAGGGCCACTTTCAAAATGTCTTTCTTTTACTGCTCTATGTTCCTCTGTGGAGTGGATCTTTATGGCTCTTCCAGCTCTCCGTGGTGTGCATTTCTAAAGGAATTTTTGTTATAGACACTTACAGAATGTTCCCTGGTGGCATACAATGTCAGTGGAAAGTTGCTTGAGTAGAAGACAATGATAATGAAAATAGGTACGATTGCACTGCTTTTGTTTTTAAACAACATGTTTTCAGCAGGATATCTTTAGTTAAAAGAGACAAATGGAGCGCATCCTATGACATCTATCCTATTACATCTCAAGCTTGGTAAATCACTTTGTAAATACCTGTAGTCCAGCTAGGAAATATGTTTCCATTGCTATAAATTAAAGTTGAATTCACTTAACTAGATTAACTTAATTATGAGCAGATTAAGAATGACTTAGGCATCCATTTGTTCATTTCCATTCATTAGCAGTTGAATTACGTTTGTAGGAAGTTTGCTGTGTTTAGGATAAATGCATTAGCATTTTATTCATTTATTCTTCAATTCAATTCGGGATGTTTTTAAAGGCAAACAAAGGTTTGAGCTTAAAAGTTACTTCCACATTGTAAAAATGTGGGCCCAATGAAGTGTCTTCCTGCATCTTGAGACACCAAAGTGCAACTTAAGGGGTTTTTAGTTTTAAATAAGTCAGGCAAACCAAATCCCTCCTTTCTGTGGGCTTACATTTTGCCACTTGAATCCTTTCTGAAAATGGTATTTCAGACCCATGAACATTTAGCCTGAGCTGACAGGTGTTTTAGTGTTAAAATGCCCCTTATGTCATAGGTTCTGTACCTTGCAGAATGGCCAGAGAGGTGGGAAGTTGGCAATTGTCTAACTTCCTTGGCTAGAAGTCTTGATGTGTTAAAAATGTGCCAGTTTTCATGGTAATACTTGTGGGCCACCTGTTTTAATATAAGACGTAAAATGAAAGCAAAGTACCTTACCATAAAACAGCTGAGATATGCAGATATGTTCAGCAAGAACAAGTGAAAATGTATGCTAGTGTCTCCCCTGCTGCTTTCACTCTGCCTGTTTTATAGGTACTTTCTGGGGAAAAAGACATTTTCAATAATATATTAAAACCTCACAGTTAAATGTCTAGTACTTCTGAAATTTTAATAATTGCCAAGTGAACAGAAAATTAACTCGAGAGCAAGCATGAGTAAGAAAACCCCAAATAATGGATATTTCTTTTGGGGTACTAATAGGAGGACAGCAAAAATAAATTTATTAGCTAATTTTTTGTATGTTAATGACCTGTCAGTTTAGTGCCTGATGTGTACTTTGAATTATGTCAACAACAGTTTTGTACAACAGATTGTACTTTGTTCTAGATGCAAAATTTATATATGTCCAAGATGTTTGACTATGTTTAAAATAAAGTCATGATAAATTAAAAAGAAAATTAGCTTGTGTTGACTTCAAGATTATTGAAAGCCTTTAGGTTAATAAATTGATTCGTATGATGAATATGCATTGTGGATACAGATGAAAAACTTGGGTCTTAAAAAAACCTCCTTATTTTAAAATGTTGAGATTTAGGTTTTATACCTAAAATAAAATCATGACACTTCTTATCCTTAACTGCCTAATATTGAGCCAGAGTCTTTCATGAACTTTCATGAACTGCATCTTCAATCTGTTTAATATGTATGAGAAATGTTTTGATATATTAGCTGAACTTTGAACAGTTTTAGCTAATATTTCATAAAAGAGAATGCTTAAATCACTCTCCTCAATTTTTAATTTTAAATTTTAACTTATTTCTTAAAATTTCTTGAAAAATAATTATAAAATCTGCATATTTTTGTGGTGGTGAAAAAGCAACTTCCCTATTTCTGAAAAAAAGAAAACCAATTGAAAACAAGATGAAAACAAATGAAAACAAAAAGACTTTAAAAGACTTTGAGAATAATTTTATTGCCTATATTCTTTACTGCATCCTTCTCTCCCATTTCACTTAAAAACTTTTTGCTTTACCTACATGATTTGTCTTTTAGAACATAAATATTTGTAAAAGGATGGAAATAGATATTGTATCCTTCTGTCCTCATTTGTACAACTTTCCATTTAAGAATGAAGACAATTGGTTTGTCTGGGATAAAACCAATGCAAAAACAAAATGACTACAAAATGTGGAGATACCTAGTATAAATTGAAATATTTGTCTTTAAGCAATTAATATTATCCTAAGTGTATAGTGAAATTTTCTACCCTTTTGCTTCTCCTTCCTTTTAGAGTTACTACAAAATTTATTGAAAAACAGGCAATGTTTCTTTACTTGTTTTTCAATCTGTAGCAAATATTTTTTAATTTGCCTTCTCCTTGAAACATGCAAAAAATGTTCACCAAAAATCATGGCTTTCATTTTTAAATAGCAGACATTTAACCGTTCTTAGAAAAGAAAAGGAGGGAAAAAAAGGGAGAATCATTTCACCTAGATAAACTTCTTCTGATAACAAATTGGAGATGGAGAGCTAGATGTGGAAAAATAACTGTATTTGACTTTTCTGTTTCAGTGAACTTGGCATTGTCCACAGACTGCAGTTGGTTATGAAATCACGTTTTGCTACCATGTGATAATAGAGTCGATGCTGCCAAATGAGAACTAGCTTCTTATTAGAAACTGGTTTATCACAAATTCTGTGTTCAGACAAACTTCTGATGGAAGATAATAGCTTTATCAGCTTCATTTATCCATGATAACAGTTTTGGAGAAAATACACCTATTCCAAACTCTAATCCATGTGTTGTATCACGGTCCATTTTTTTGACAGTTTGTCTAGTCTTTCTGTTCACAGTGCATTTGGTTCAGCTATGGTTTAAAGCCATCTTTCACCTATATACAGATCAGTGAGCAGGGATGTTAGTCGGCATAGCATAGGCTGCACATAAATATCAGTCATTTCCATGTATAGATGGATTCACTTTCCTCTTCTCTGCACCGAACATGAAGTGCATTCTAGTCTTAGTATAAAGCTCTTTGTCCTTTAAAGCTCCCGGAAAGCATGTTTATTTTTTTCCCTGCTATTGACATTACCAGGAAAAAAAGAAAGTCATTAGCTTACTTGGCAATCCCTGGAAAGCACAGTCTAAGGCAGGGGTCCTCA
>WAAE01014296.1:2156-19486 GCA_013400495.1 Nicator chloris | reverse complement strand
AGAATACATACTTTTGGTTACGTTTTACATTGTAACCTAAGACAAGCTGTAACTATGGATTGTATAATTTCCCTAGTTTTAAATTCATTCTTTGCCAAAACAGATTTATTGAATGGCATATCTTATATTGTTTTTACATCACCAAGGCATTTAAAAATAGGAATTTTAGATCCTAGTAATCTCATCTATGGAGAAAAAGCAGAACACTGTGGACAGCTTAGAAGAAGAAGAGGAAGAAGCAGAGAGTATTATGTTTTTTTCCCACTTTGTAAAAGCTGTTAAAAGGCTTGAGGAACATAGCAAACTCAGTGTCTGAGACTGGGATGAATGCCACGTCCTGTTTGTTTCTTGTTTTCACCTTTTGTTATATTAAAAAAAAAGAAGACAAGGTCAAATGGGCCTCTATGGAGAAAGGAGGAAGTTTGCTCTTTCCCCATTGAGGAAGAAAGGAAGAGACCTGAAAGTGCAGCAAAGAAAAGGGCCAAAGGAAGGAGATGGGAGCCTCCAGCTCATGCAGAGGTTTATAAATTCCTCAACAGAGAATGGACAGTCAGATCTGAGAGACAGGAACAATTCATAGGAATTAGAGGGAATTGTGCAAAGTTCTCTGCAACTCTAGAAAGCAAATTAATACAACTTGCCTCTTGAATCAAGGGTCTTCCAACTTAGGCCATAACTGACAGGAAAAATAAATTAAAAATCTATTCTCTTTCTGACTGACATGTTTTTGGATTTTTCTCCATTTATCCTCAATGGAGTTTGAGAAATCATAAAGAATTCAAACATTAAAAGATTCAGTTATATGCAAAATCATGGCTTCATTAGTGGCAGGGCAGCAGTTCAAGGTGTTTTAAAAAATAATGAAGGGAAATAAGATTTCCATTATTAGGCTAAAGACACAAGTTTTCTAGATGTTTGCTGATGTCCTCTTCTACGTGTTCTGATTCAACTTGTCAAGCACATCTACTGCAAATGAAATTGTATGGTACAAAAATACAGTATGTATTTGCTGTCCAAAGGGCCGTTATTTTATGAAATGTAATTTCTATTTAGATCTTTATTAATGTTTGATGTATTGCAGAGGGAAGCATCAGGCAATAGAAGACTAGGTAAAAATGGGATGCTAAAATATAACTTGTTCTCAGGAGGTATTAAAGTGCCTCTGTGTATTCATCCAAGGAATACCTTTATACTCCCACTGTTATTTTGGAGAGTATTTTACTTTCCTGCTTGTGCAGGCATGCTTCAGTATCCCTCCTCTGCTTCAGTCTCTCCTCATAAAGCTATAAATGATGCAGAACATGCCACTTCTGAATTCTTACAAATAAAATACTTAGTTGAAAAATTAGGGGCAATATCTAGGATCACTTTGTTATCAATGGAGAGAGAAAAGCATCTCTGGAAAGACTTAACAGTAACAGGACTAGAGGAAATGGAAATAAGGTGGGACATGGTAAATTACAACTTGATTCAGGATTTAAAAACAAACAAACAAACAGAAACCAACATGTTTTTACCATGAGGATAGTAAAACATTGAAGTTTGTGAGACAATTTGTAGAATCTCTATCCAGGGAGATATTCAGAACTCACCCAAGCAGGTCTCTGAACCCTCTCTTCCAGCTGGGCTTGCTTCAAATGGACTAGATGAAGTCCTCTTCCAACCTAATTTATTCTGTGAATCTATAAATGTCATACAGCTTTTATGTGTTCATTACATACTGTTGGTCAAACAGACTCTCATTTGTTGTGGTCCAAATCAGTGGCATATGAACAATTATTAAGAAACAGCAGCAGGTCTAAGATCACTGATAAGCTCAAGGTGGGTAAGAAAGAAAATTACTCACCTCTAGGGGGTAGTCTGTAAACTGAGAGAGAACTAAAATAGTTTTAGTGAAACGGGTTCAAAGATCCCAAACCTTGTGAACCCAAACATGGAAGAGCTCAACAACAAATTTCCCAGCAACGTGTAAAAATACCAAGAGGGAAAACCCAAAAGAACCTTCAAGCTCAAAGTACATTTTAAGACATCCAAGGGAATCTAATGTCAAAGAACCTTGCAAACTACAGATAACTATGTTTTGAACACAATCTCTTAGGAATGAATGTGGGTTCAAAGTATCTTAAATGCTTGGAGCTTACTTATGAGCAATGCCTATACTTACTAAACTGACAGAGTAAGACTATTTCCCTGCCTCCTTCATCCCATCTAGCCTCTGATAATATTTTCATTTCACCAAGTGTATCTTACTGTTCATAGGGATAAACGAATGCATAAGGTGTTCAACAAGCAACATGGTATGACATAAGATAAATAAAATGTTGTATACTTTGATCACATTAATTGTGCGGCTGTTTTGGACCTCCAGTTCTGAATATTGTCTGAGAGAAATTATAAGAGTTTGTTTTCCACCTAAACATTATTTATTATCTGAAAACTCATTAAGCAACAGCAGCTGTTTATCATGTACTTTAAAGTTTGTTCATATCTATTTAAAACATATCTATCTTAACTGTCTAAATCTAGATAGACATTTAAATAAAGAATTTGGATGGTATTTGGTTTTTGTCTCTGAAATGACAAATCAAGCTCCTCCATAAGAGAAGGGCAAATAATATTTGCTGTTGCTTGCATTTCTCCAATGTAATAAAAGTACTCTGGAGAGTAAAGAAAGGCAATGTTTTTCTTTTCTTTTCTAAGAGGCAAGTATAAACACCAGAAGGAGCTATTGTTCTTGTCAGGAGAATGGCAACTGTGAATATTAATCTGAACTAAAACATGTGAAAATGCACATTATTCAAAACCTTTTCCAGTCTACTGAAAGACTTGTTTAAGTGAGATTGATGGAAAGGCAGAGGGTTTATTTTCGAGACAGCCTGGGACCTAACTGATTCAGTGATGACAAGTTCTTTGAAAAGGGTTTCATCATTTTTAGGATAATAATGGCATTCATTCTAATATCATAAAGCAAACAAAAAGGTATTGAAATCTTAACCTTTTCATTCTGTCCTCCTGCCACACTTCTTCTGTGTTCATTTCAGGAAGCAGGGAGATGATTTTCAGTGATTTTAAAACAACCCAATGGATAATTGGATTTATTTTGGTGGGGAAATGGCAAGTCAGATTTTGCTAGAGTAGTGAGAACATAATCAATACAATTTTGAGGTCAATATCACATTTTATATTTATGTGAGATTGCAAACCAGTAGATTGTTTCAATGAAACCTGAAATGGATCTAAATACTACTGTTTCAGCTCTGCTTAAATGTTGTATGGTATGTGTGGTAATGTGAAAATGCAGTCATTTTCCACAATTTCACTAATACTTGTAAAAGAGATTGCTTTTGAATTTCCAAAAGAGATTTTGAAAATTAAATTAATTTTTATGTTAGTATTTCCTTTTTTAAAAAATGGCTTCTTCCAGTCAAATTCTAGCCTTCTTTATAAACCCACAAATTATGTTTTGATGGAGTTCAAATTTAAAATAGAAAAAAAAGTGAGGATTTCTTCCCCATGTTTAAAGCTTATAGAGAGAAGTAACAAAGCAAAACACACAATTTCCAGTACTCACCGATTTGATCAGTCACAATGGAGGTAGAGATGTAACAAACAAACAAACAAACAAACAAACAAAAAACCAAACAACAACCCCCAACCCAATTAAAAACATTCATTGTTAACTAGTGGTTGGTAAGTGAACCAGTAATTTTCTTTGAAATCACATATCAAACAAGCTATAAGACATCTTCAAAAGGATGTCCCCTTTTTAAATGAGAAACTGTCAGGCTTAATCAATAGAGAGACTCAGCAATTTGGATGTGTGAATAGTTTTATTGCAGACTGTGATCCAGATGCATCCTCTCTCTTAAGATCCATATTAGATTATTTAGATCCATAAGGAGCTTTGGAGTACTCCGTGTCCCTACCTTGCTCTTTAATGTGACATTTTTTGCCATTTTTTGCCATGTTTCTTTGTTTTTATGTTGTATTCAGCATATTTATTTTGTATCCCTTAGTTTGTGTTCAGACATTTCAAAAGACTATACCCACTGTGTAAATCATAGGAAGTTCACATTCATTATCCTTAGATCCAAGCTATTTCCAGAGCTCTAGGAAAAAAAACAAACAAAAAAAAAAAAACAAAAAAACAACCCCCACAACCCCCTGAAATACATAATTTGTAGAATAATATTAAAACAAATTGAATCATCATATGTGTATAGCTTAAATTAATGTGTAATGATTTATGTATATATTAAATAAAACTTTAAAAGTATTTCTACAGTGATCAAAATCCAATCTAAACAAAAAATCCTTAACTTACTTCATTAGACCTAAAAATATTTGAATTCCTACTGTTCATTTCCCCCCATCCCCCTTCTTTGTTTCTGGGGAGAATAGTCAGGTTTTTTAAATTATAAATTGCTGTTGCAGACATCCAATAATTATACATTTATTTTTACTCTATGTTCTTGTATGTGCACAGTTTTGTAATTCTCCTTAAGTGCCTTGATATTAGCAAACGTAAGGGAAATGTTGGTTTTCCTGTTGCTTCACGCAACATTACACTTGTGGGATGGTCTTTATCCAATATGATTTTTAATTACTTTAATTCTCATTTTGTGTTTATCACTGCTAGGTAACCACTTGGGTTTTTTCCTGTTTCCTTGGAAAAAGAAATACAGAAATCCTAATTCTAGAAAATAGGAGAAAATGCTGTTACAAATATTTATTTATGGCATTAAAATGTCAGATTAATGAGTAATATTTTCTTTACCAATAAAAGAAACTAATTTTTATTAATTTGAGGTATTTATTTAGAAAAATGCTTGGCCTTATTTTCTGAGGTTTTTAAGAATGTTCTGAAGATTATGACAAGTATAAAATAAACACAATTTTAGAAACTTTCATTACTCATCAGGAATTTTATGCATTTGGCATGGATTATGGAAGAAAAACGCCAATATTTTCCCTGCTTTTCTAAGTTTTCTTAACAGCTCAAGAACAAAGTGATAGGAGAAGCAATTTTTAAAGCTTTTCTAGATTTGAAGCATCATACTCATATTTTAAAATTAACAAAAACAAAACAAAACAAAACAACAATCCTTCTAAAATTTCCTGAGAGAATGAAAAGAACGATAGAAGCACATCATAATATCAATAAACAATATAGTTGGTGTTTGTGAGATTCTCTGAGAAACTAAGAAAATTCGTGTCCATGAAGGATGGGAATGAGCTGGGTGATAATGAATGATGTTACATGCAGTCCTTCACAGCACAGTTTTAAGCACAGAGTCTCCTGACTGCTGTGTAGCAGTCCCCTGGTGTTTGGGAGTCAAAAACTTACAGAGACTAAACTGAGAAATCTGCTTTGTTGAGTTCACTTAGTTCACGGTATGGGACTATCAAATACAGGTTCGAAAGTGGAAGAAAACAAACAAGAGAACTAGTTAATTATGATGGAGACCAAAAAGTGTCACAAATAATAAATGGAGCCAGATATGAAAATACTGTTTCAGAAAACTCTCTGAGATATAGACCATAAGAGTATACAGTTTTTGAAAATCTTCGTAACAATTGGGCAGCATAAATAATTCCAAAGGGACATATTTCAGTGTTACAAGTGTAACAGTCAAATTTCAGTCCTAAAAAAAATATAGTTTAATGTAATGTTTAAGAGGAAATTTCAATAAGGTCAGGAATATTTCATGAATTATTTCCATTGATTGAAATTAATATTTCCTGGTTGTATGTGTTGACAAATTTCCATATCCAATTGCTTATTCTCTCATTTGCTTATTCATCTACTTGCTTATGCTCTACATATTGCTTATTCATCAATAGCAACATTGAAATTATTCCTTAAGTTCATCATTGCCTGAAAGAATTGTGTTTATATATTTTCTTAGATAAAATATATATCCATACATTCATTGAACTCATACTGAAAAAGAACAAACTTAGAGTCACAATTGTTTTGTATTCCTTAAAAGGTGGGCAAACTGAATAATAGACCTTTTCCCTAGCGGATAAGTTGTTTTTTATGAATAATATATTGATAGAGTAGAATTTTGCACCTTAATTTCTTTGTTTGAATCTTGAAATATTGTCACTTGGCAATATTTACATCTGTTTGAGGATGTTGATATTAAAATATATTTAATTCCTTCCTCCTTTTTCCCCTTTTTCTCCTAGGGTGGGTGCAAGTGTACAGTTTTCCTGTGAAGACAATTATGTTCTGCAAGGTTCTAAGAGCATCACTTGTCAGAGAGTGACAGATACACTGGCTGCCTGGAGTGACCACAGGCCAATTTGCAGAGGTAACTGCTATTTTTTTGAATTTTTCGTGAAGTGTGGAAGGATAATTTGTAGTTTCTGCTGCAATGAAACTGAAAATGAAGCAAACTAAAACAGGGAACTATATCTCATGTGTATGTGTGTATATGGTTATAAATACACAAGGATTTTTATGTAGCTTGAAGCATGCAATCAAATGTGTGGAAAGAGTATCAATTTAGGGAGCTGATTTCCTTTAAATAGTTTTAATTTCACTCAATCTTCCTTTTGTCATGATAAACTTACCTTAAGTAGAACTAATTAGTTAGCTTTATGTTAATTTTTTTCTAAATTAATTCCCAAATATGAGATTCTCAGAATCATACTATGTTCCTAACAGTCCCAGATATTTACCTACTCCTGATTTTTCAGTAAATTCCTTTCCATTCATCTATTTTGCTCAACTTTACATAAAACCTGACCTTCTAACATTTCTAAATGTTTTTGCATCTGGACCACCCTGCTTAAATTCCTGTCCTCCCCACTTTTATGGAGGAACAGGTGAAGTGGCTTTTTCTTATTTTGTATATTTTTCCATTGCAATCTACTGTCTGTAATAAAAACATAGAAAAATATATAAATGCTGCCAAAGTACCTCAGAATGGAGCTCTATAAGAAAAAATAAAGAATAGATCTCTATGTACAGAACTTTTTATCTCAGTAGAAAAATTATTTTGGGCTGCACATTTAGATTGTACATGCCAGTGAGAGCCTTGACCCATGAAATGTGCTTGCCTTGTATTCTCCTAGAACCAGACAACCTAGCTAGGATAAACAGGGCAAACCACCACCTTTAATTGAAAAGAAAAAAGAAATCATACAAACTGTTAGAGATACTTTTATTATCATTTTGATGTTGATCAGAGTGACAGTTCTTGTACACAAAAAATCTTACACCAAAATGCCAGTTACCAGGGCAGCAATTCATATTGGTTCAAGAAACACTGGAAGATCTGTAACATCTGAACTTAAACTTTCTTTTTTTTTGTCAAGGATGAGCTAAAACATAATCTCATTTATATAAAATTCATATGCTTCCCTAGAAAGTTTTCATTATGTAGTTATTTTGTAATTTAATTTTTTTTTCTCCTACTCCCAGATTAGATTTTTTTCAACTTGTATAAACACATATGTGCTTCACTTCTCAATGGTGTATAATTGTCAGTCAGTATTATGACGTGCATATTTGTGGATTGTGAGGAGTGAAACATGCAGGTTTTATCTGCAGAGTGTATTATTCTCCATTCCTTTACTGACCTCCAAGATGCCAGTATTCATGGTGCTCATATGAACACCAATTAAAAATAGTAAAATAGTGCAAAGAAGTGCTTATCACATTTTCTAAAATATCTTCAACTTAAAATGGAAAAGCTGACAAACTACATGTGGCTACTGTGAGTCTAGTGACTTCAAGAGTACAAGACTTACTGAAGAAGCTGATGTTTGCATTTACCCCAGAAGGGTGATTAACAAAACTCAAAACTTAGGAATCTGATGAAAAGTCACAGGAACCATCTTGATCTTGGCAATTTCATGACATTACTTGACAAGGCACAAGAGTAACTGGGGTCCCAGGGTCCCCAGCACCACTGGGGTCTGCTCATGGTGGTGGTGCAGCTCCAGGCCCACCCCAGCACCACATCTGGGTCACAGGCAGGGAGTGGTGGGAGGCCCCAGAAACTGCCCTTGGAAACTGCATGGTGCTAATGTAAATGCTCCCAATTTCCTTGAATTCCACACAAAAACCTTACAACGGACCATTCCTGTTTTCTGTAGGCACTACACAAAGCTATATAACATTTTAATACAATCTTCTGCAGTAACGTCATTTCCTAAACACACCTCTGGGCTGAGCTTCAATTGCACCTCTTGCTTGGCTTTACCCCTGTCCTCTCCCCATGCTTTTTAACCTTATCTTGGAAGTCTGAATAGGAGAAAGGTAAAAGAGTATCAGCTTGACTGAAAAATCTCTCTTGGAGATGTTTCTTAGCCTTCTTTGTGGACAGCTACAGGAGGGACCAACTGTGCTTTTTTTATTGCTACCTCTGGATTAGTTCCTGCTGTAGCAGACCTTAGGCAGGAGGGATTGAAAACAAAGTAAGAGATTGTGTACTCGTTATTGTTCTTGAGGTATGATGTTTCTACCAGTTACTAGAAAGAAAATGTCCTGTATTTCAGATGCCATGAATTTGTCCTTGTTATTCTCTCAATTAAAAGGATATTGATTGCTTAATGCAGCAGCAATATGCCAAGCTTTCTCTAATGTTAGTAGGCAACATAGTGTGGCATACTAATCTAAGGTGTGAAGAGCTAACACACTGCAGAAAGTCATGTTTAGGTTAAGGACTTAAAGTTACATCAATATTGTGATACATGTGTTTCTCCAAGTCATGAGGAAATCATGAAGGCAAACACATACTGGCCCTTCTTAAGTTCATGGGTACAAGGCTCCCTCCATCCACTTGGAAAGGGTAAATCTCTCTCCAAACAGAATATTGATATGATAATTTTGAGGATTTAATCTACATAAAGTAGGAATAAAGTATTGTAAATGTTGGGCTGATTAATTTAACAGTGCTCATTTCTTCCTCTGTAGGTAAATTTTCAGCATATTTTTTTTGTCTGGCTGAAATATCTTTAAGGGCAAATTGTTATAGAATAATCAGCATAATAATACTTTCATGTATTACATGTATTACAAGTTGTTGCTAATGTTGTGGCAATTGTATGATATTTATTTTAAACAGAACATTCAGTCTAAATCAATCTGATTTTTGCTTATCATTTTAGCTAGAACATGTGGTTCTAATTTACGTGGACCAAGTGGCGTTATCACGTCACCAAATTATCCAGTTCAATATGAAGACAACGCACACTGCGTGTGGGTCATTACAACAACTGATCCAGAAAAGGTATGCTTTTTCTCTTTTCTCAAGTGAAATAGTAGGGTTTTGGATTTGTCTTAAAAATATCCCATATATATTTGCACAAATACATGAACACGTAGAAGTCTGTATGTTCATTTAAACACAGAAAGGAACAGAGTAGAGTGGTTACGGAAACACACTGGGCACTAGAAGAAAAAAAATAGCATATGTGAAAATGCCCACTCAGAGTAATAGATCTGACTTAAAATTTTCAAGTTTTAAATACAGTTTTTAATGAAATACAGAAAATCATAATTAAAATTCCACATTGTTAAAGGAGTTAATAGTGAATTTTTCAGGTTGTGTCTTGATACTTAATCACTGTTGAATCTTCTCAACATAAGATTTCTTGACATAAAAACTGGACATTACACATAAGTGTTTTGACAGCTGTTGTTAGTAGCTTTGCTACCTACATAATTCATTCTATAAAATGTAAAATTCTCAGTGAATTTAGAATTTTAATAGCGCAGAACTTAATGAGATTGGTGTGGATTAATTGATTATTATATTCACTGGACTTGAAAAAACACTACTCTTAAACTGTGTTCTGTGGGCAGGTTGCTAGTTCATCAGACACAAGAATACACAGGAGAAATTGCACATCCAGACAGATAAATTATGCTATGTTCAAAATTAAGAGGTCTAAGTAAATGCTTGGAGCTTTCACCCAGAAAAAAATCCACACCTGTTGCATCCAGCTGTGTGGAAGGCAAAGAGTCACATTAAATGACACTGATAATCACAGCATGAGAAAAAGAGGTGTCACTTTTGAGTCTTTCATTTTTGACAGGACAGGCAATACTGAATGAGTTGTCTTTTTGTTGAACTTGGATTTGTCTAGCAGTGCAATCAAGGAAGAATTTTCTTAATTTGATGTTTCTTGGAAAGACTGTAGTTGCTTTAGGACCATGACGACTGTAAATGTGAAGTCTTAAAATCAGATTATTTAAGGCTTACAGTATCATTAGGTTGCTTTCACAGAAAGTCTACATCATCTTTATAAGTATTGAGATTTCTATCCCCAAACAACTGCATATGGAATTAACACACACTCTTTCAGTTAGTCAACAATGTGAAAGGAAATACTTTTATTTTAAAAATTATCTGATTGAATGGAACCCTAATTCTTTAAAAAAAAATCTTATTAGCATTTTGAAATTTATGAACTTTTAAAAAATCAATTGAATTATTTTAAGATATGCTGAGAGTTTTGCAGATTTTCCTTTTGACTTTTCTTGGAATTTAGAATGACAGAACTCTTGAAAATTCAACTGTGTATTGAAGATCTGATTTAAAATTACTTTGAGGAATCTACTGTTTTGACTTGCAGATTTGAAAATATTTATCAGAATGCTTAGGGTCCTGTTGATCTTCTTTTCCAAGGAAGCAGACAGCTTATGACATGTTGTTACTCTGTATTATAAATTACTTTTGACTTACTTTTAAAGTGCATTTGTGGCTTTTTATCAGCTTAGTTTGCAAATAGAATTTTACAAGGTAAGATAGTGTTTTCTCTTAAAATAACAGTTCAGTTTGAAGGGGATAATGCAGTTAAAGAGGTTTCCTAGAAGGTTTCCTTCCACCCCCTCCCCACAAAAAAACTCAAACAAAATCAGAAACGAAGGAAAAACCAACCAACCAACCAACCAACCAACTAACCAACCAACCAACCAACCAACCAACCTCAAAAAATCCCACCCCAAAAACATAATAAGCTGGAATATTTTAATTTTTTTTATGTTGTTGGGTTTTTTTGTTGTGTTTTTGTTTTGTTTTTCTGTTTTGTTTGCTTTTTTGTTTTGTTTTTTTTTATGGACACATTTTGTAAATTTTGCATTCTGGTGCTGGCGTGGGGGCAAATTTTTATTGCCAACTCAAAATAAAAACAAAATCCAACATGCTATAGAGACAGTAGCATAGTTCTAAGTCTTAGCCAACCGTATTAAGATCATTTTTTAGTTAAATGTTTTTCTAACATTTATTTGCCTTTTTCTGAGCAACACAGGAATCTAAATTTGAGTCTTCTCCTGTTCAAAGGTATTCCTATTTGTTTAGAAGAGTTGATGTTCTTCCTTAACCATTTATTTGTTTCCTCTGGATCCCACTACTGTAGCTTTTGATCAGCATACTACTGGGTCATTTATTGGACTTTTAGTATTTTCCAATACAATTTTATGGTGCTCTTCCGACTCTGTCAAATACATGCTGTAATTCTTTACAACTCTTCATTGTTTCAGCTCTTCTCTTATGCAATTTCTCAGCTTTCTATAATCAGTTACTTTGAACTCTTTTGAGGACTTACTGATGTGTTCTCTTTACCTCTTTTTTACTGTTCGTATAATCTCATTAGATTATGTACTAACATTTCCTGCACCCCTTGCTGTCTCAATTCCTTCTCCAGACTGTGAACACTTACTATCTTGGATTTCCTGCTGCTTCCACTGTTTTATGGTAACATTGCAAGGGCTCCATTGTTCAGCCCCAGTATCTATTGGATGGCAAGATTTGTTGCATGACTGCATTGCTGCTTCAGCAATGTTGCCTAATTTTGCCCAATATTTTCCTGACTGATTGCTGATTGTGGTATAGTAGATGTGCTATGGGCTGCAATATTGCTAAGTTTAATGACCTGGTAAATAAAGACTGTGTCCCAATTACAGGGTTTTTTTATTGAAGGATGTACTTTCTGCACTGTACAAAGCACAGATATATTAAGTATTCGTTTGAACCTAGCAACTTTCTTCTATACAAAGTAAAAGTTTATCACTGCAATTGCCCCCAGCTGAAGACATTGAAATTAGTTATAGTGACAGTGGGAAACTTCACATACTGTTTTATGGGTCTGTGATCTCAGGTATTTGTATAAAGTTGGATTATGACCTCAATATGTTGGTAGAAAAATATGTTGGTATAAAATGGTATTTCTGATTTATTGCCTTTCAAAACACATAGCTGGGAAACTCCAAGATAACATTTTTATTCAGGAAATCTTTCCCCAGTTCACAGCTACTGTTTACATACCGTTATGGTTGATTTTGAAATAATTTATTTTAAAATCATTTGTTCTTGCAATATGCTCTAAAAGACCAGTCTTACTAGGTAGCATATGATAATATGCAGGGGTTTTGACTGAGATTATTTTACCAATTCATGGATTGTTTCAAAGTTTGTGGTAGCTCAGACATGATCTGTTAGTGGCACTGGTCTTCCATATAAGTAGCTTATGCATATATAATACTCTGCAACGAATTCAGAACCTGTGTTTTGTCCAACCAGGAAGCTTCATATTAGAGTGGTATTTTTGAAAATGTGCCCTTAAATAGTTTGTTTCTTCAAAGTTTCATTTCAGACAAGGCTCCCGTCCCTCCTGTGGCTGATCTGATCATCCTGCCACACATAAAAGGAGGTTTAACATCTATAGAACCCACAGTGTAACTATACTCTGACTGGGGAAGAATCTCTTGCTGAGCACCAGATAGCTCATCTCTAAGACATTATTACCATAACCCTAACAAAATTGATTTTTATCTATGCAATTTATCCTCTCTTACTCTATGTGTTTTAAGTTCCAGACATCTTGAGGATCAAAAATATGTAGATCTAAGAACTACTTTCACTTAACTTTTGTGTATTCATGGCAATGTACAGTTTCATGCTAGTGATTTACTCAATTACTATTTCACAATTATTGGAATTGATTTAATAGAGTGAAGGACAGTCATTGTGAATTTAGGATTGCCTCATTTGTACATCCTGTGCCATCTATATAGTACAAATACAGTAACAACTTTCTGGAAGGGCTATTTCCCATTGAGGGTGGAAAATGAAAGCAATTTTTGTTCTCTTATCTCCCTCATACAGGGTTCTTTGTGCCATCTGTGAATGTACATGCTTAAATTTAAACTTTTTTATTTTTGTTTGCTGAAATGGCATCTTTGATTTTAGGGGGCTATGACATCATTGACAAAGAATTCACATAGTTTAGAATTAAAATTATTAAGGTTCTAATAATGAAATAAACAAATTCTGGTTAGGTTCCCTCTTGCCTTGAAACAGGCTTGTGTATTTATTTAATTTTTTCATAATGAAGGATTACAATTTTGGAACGCAAAATATCTAAAGCATTTACATGAGAAAACTCTTGATGCATTATAAGGACGAGATTTCTAACTTTCAATGTCTTAAAATCTTGCACAAGATTCCAGGGTAGCCTTGGTTTTTAAGTCTTAAATACATTTCAAAAACAAACAAAAGAGTTTGTATATTTTGGTATCATGTGCAAATGGTACTTATAGACCTACTGAAAAATCATGTTATATGTAAATGACTCGCTGTGCTATGTGTTCATCTTCAATTTGAATTCATGTACATAAATTGTGACACAGAACTCCATACACATACAACTGTTATTAAAAAAAAAGTATATTGTGAAAAAAAGCAAGCATAGATTTTTTTTTTTATATCATGTATTTGTGATGGTTTTTGTGTTTTGTGTATGCTTATTAGAACTTATGATTTTTATTAACAATGGTGATATTTCTACCTTTCAAAATGTTATGTGAGTGAGATGCTAAGGCTGGAACAGATGACACCATTTCAACACAGAAGACATTTAGAATGGAATTTTATTTGCACATATGGGCGCTGCATGTCCAAATTCTGATTTTATTTGATGTACATCTGTCAAAACAGTAAAGTCAAAACAGTGCTTCACCTCCTCCTAAAGCAGTCCACTAGAGGCTGATCAACTAAATCAACACTTGGCTTTGCTTGCTCTTACTGTATCAAAACCAAATGGGATTTGAAGATTCAAAATTTCAGCCTGTAAAGTTTGGTATATAAATGGTGGAAGAAAGTATGCAACTTTAGATGAAGGATATCCTGCACAGATTGAATGGGAAGGGTCCCATAATGGCCATATATGCTGAATGAAATAACATCACTTTGGGCTGGGGTTATACCAGATTTAAGGAAAACTATGTAAGAAAATCTCTTCATTAATACATCTATTTCTGAGACTGAGTCTTTTGGTGAAACTGATAAACACAGATCAAAACTACTTTCTGTATTGAGTTTAGATGTCTCATTTGAGCATTAACTACAAGAAATTTTGACTCTTGTTTTCTTCAAACTGGGGTAGTGATGGAATGCATGGATGGATGCATGGGATCCATACTCATCTCATGATAAAAGCGTCCAAGCACAAATTTCCTGCTATGCAGGAAAGTACTGTATTTCCTGGTTGGCAAGAAAAGCTAACTGAAGGAGCAATCTTAATGCCTCTAGTGTTATTTCCTGTGGTATTTGCTTTATTTTTCTCAGGAGATTTCTTACATTAAGTGCCAAAAGACACCAAACACTTTTTTCCCTTGTAAGGTCATTGTCACAAATACAGGATGACAGTTATTATTTCTTATTACTTACCTTCCCTCTGACCTTCCTTCCATGCTGTTTTTGAGCAAAGGAGACTAACTACTGAGCCTTATCTGTCTTCAGTATCTCATATTAGCTTTCAGGATATCAACTAGATTCATACTACTGAGATTTAGCTGTAGGGTGTGAATTTTATGAGCCTCATATGGATCTAAGTATGACATATTGAGTTGGAAATGGCAATTCAGGGAAAAAAGCAACCAGTAAGACTTCTGGAAAGAAACTATAGAAGCATACACTTGAATGAATGGAAAAGCTGGAGAAGGAGACTTAGCAGTATATTTGCTGTAATATTGTCTTTGATTTTACAATAAGTCCATAATTCAGACAAGCCATTGGTATCTATTAGATGGTAATGCAATGCTCAAGGCAAACAAGTTTCAGTGTCCAAAGAAATGTCAACAAAAAACAGCAAACAAACCAAAAATCAAAACCTTCGAAGTGATCAAAATTATTTTTTTAAATACAAAAATGTATGCTGTTTTAAAAGTTTTAATGCATCTGTTTCATCATGTTCTATTACCAGGTTGAGGACCCTTTCTAAAGAAAGCAAAATGTAGTATTTTCACTGTGGTATGTTTCTTCTGTATCTGCTTGGGTCAGAATAATACAAATCCATTATTGTGACTCTTTAGTTGAATACTTAATGCAGCAAAAGTATTTGCCTTTCTCATAGATACATTTTCCAGACTGTATCTCCGAAAACTTCTTCATTATTTTGGCCTATATCTTACAAAACAAAACCAGGCTATTCCTGTTTTTTCCTCCTTTATTTTATAGATAAAACAATCCCCTACTCAAAAAATACACCCCCTCCCTCTCAAAATTGTTTCACACATAAGTGTCTTTTTGTTTTCCAATTACAAGAGATAGTCTTTCAAGATTAAAAAGTGGGAAAACAAAACTATATTAAAAAAAAGTACAGTTTCAGTTTCATCATTGACATTTATTATCCAGCCACTAACATATACATACTTCACTTGTTGCTGAGTGTTGAGTTGTTGCCTCCAGCTTTTTTCTTAGAGAACTTTATTAGCTGCTCATGCACTTTGAATTCCTCCACCATTTCCTTCCTCCCCTGTGATTAGTCCTTTCATATTGATCTGCCTCAGTTTCTTCTTTTTTTTGCTGTTTTGTTCTCCATCAAAATTTTTCTGATTTAACTTGAATATTTTCTTTCTTTTCACTTTATATGCTTTCAGAAAGCACAAGATTTGTATACAATGTTCAGATATAGAACCGTAATGATTTTAGTAATTTAAATGGAGCTTAAAAATTGATGAATGTGATCAGCTGAAATGTTAACTTTTAATTTTAACCGGAACAAAGCAATACGTTCATAGTTTCTTAATGTAATTGCAGTACTATTCAGCCAGCATAACAATGTACCCCTTGGTATTGTGACATATTATTCCGCACACAGACAAAAAAACTGCACTCAATTTCTTCATAGTAAAAGGGATTCAAACAACTTAATTAAACAGAGAATCAATTAGTCTTCCTGAGCCACAGCTGAATATACATTAAATATACCTAAATACAAAATACTTTTTCCACATAGTATCAATTTCAAATCACTGTATTGTTGTTACTCCTGAACACATATACACATGCAAATAAATATTGTAATGTTTTACTTGCCCAATACCAATATATAGAGAGAGCAACATAACATCATTGCTGTTCTCTCATTTAATTCAGGTTGGTTTTTTTTCTGATAAGAAGTACTTCTTACAGAGCGTGCATCAAACGAGAACATTCTGTCACTGTGTTAAATAAAATCCTACAAGTAAATCTGCCGTTAGTTTTCTTGCCTTGTTTGATCTACAAGTTATTTGTAATTCCCTTGATAACTACTATTAAGTTTATTCACTATTAAATTGCCATCTTTGCAAATCAAAAATATTAAGGTTTATGTGTAGACATTTTCCCCATATTTTTTGGAGTGTCTGCAACTATTGATAATATATCATACCTGAAAAATATCTTTGAATTTTTTGTTTGTATTCCTTTTTTTTTCTCTGTGCATTATTTTTATTTTTCAAGTATTCTGAATAAAATATCTGTACAGACGATGTGCAGCCTGATGGGGTTGGTAATGAGGATGCCAGAAACCCACGTTTACTGCACAAGGAAGCAAGTGCTACAGAATATTTTATGTTCCTATAGTTCTTTGTTACCTCACAAAGCATATTCATCTCTGTTGCCTTGGAACATGAGTGGTTGGTGTTCTTTCTAAGGTTCTCACCATTTATCTTCTCTTGTAGATCATTTCTTGCGTACCTTTTCTACTGAGAAAATGTCAGCTGATAACTTCTAGGTGAATAATAGGAAAATCTGAGAAATTTGCATAGTGAACTGTGTGTATATATATATATAAGGAAAAAATCAGTTTATTCTAAAAATATTAGTATTTTCTGATAATTATTGCTATCCCTTTCACTTTGCCTTAGCACTGCTATAGATTTGATGTTGGTATTACAGTAAATAGAAACTGGCAAGTATTTACATAATAAATTTTTTAGAACTTCATTTAATGACCTTACTTTGTTGTAATACTAAACAGAAGCATATTTTTATTTTTATAAAATTAAAAATATTTTAAGTAAATATTTTTAAGTAAAGAACTAT